>JAODAC010022006.1:0-18365 GCA_027575185.1 Mimaenictus wilsoni
TTAGCATCTTTTGCTTGCTAGCGTTTTCTGAACTTCCGGCGTGGAGTTCAGTGGCGACCGTGATTTTTCAAGTCCGCTTATCTTCGGTTCTAACCCTACCTTGGTCGAGCGTGGCCTCGGTATTTTTGCGGTTCTGAACAAATAATGCATGGAGTGGAAACCTGCGGGTATGAAACTCTAGAAGTCCTAGAGAGAGAGAGAGAGCACATGAAAGTCACAAAGAATACAATGGGGTTAGAAAGGACCACCCCAGCGTACATTGTGATGAAGGAATCGGGGAGAAAAAGTATGGCATGGGAAGCAATTGGGGAGAGTGATTCGATATGAGAAGAAAGTGATAGGGATGACGGGAGGGAAGTAAGGTATATATGGAAATGGTGCAGCACGAACAGATGGAGAGAGCGACGGCGTAACGCACTTACAACAGTTGGTTGGTCGGAGAGGTGGTTAGAGAGGATGCTAAATGAAGGTATGCCAGTAGAAGAAATGTGTAGGAGCATAAAATGGAAGGTAGAGGAGCAGGAGAGGCAGCATTAGTAGATTAGAAAGAGTGGTAGGTAATCGGGAAGGTTTCGCAATATGTTATGAGAAGAATTAAGATTTAAGAATGAAAGATTTAAGGAATAAAGAAAAACGGTTAATAGCAAGGGCGAGATGCGGATCCGAGGAAAGAGGAAGGAAAACATGGATGCCAGAGGAATATAGAAGGTGTGTTATGTGCAATAGATGGTGGAACACATGGGATCCTCACCAGACACCGGATACCTTTTCCTTTATGCCCTTTTTATTGCCTATTAGCCTCGCCGTTTTCAACATTATTAAAGGTAGAACACACGCGTCCCATATCCGCATAGCCATCACCCAGTTCTCACCCCACAACTTCTCCGATTTTCCCTTGATCATTGCCCAAGCTTTTTTGGCCTTCTCCTGTACGTATCCTATGTGTTCAACCCATGAGCCTGCATAGTTTACCATGACACCTAGATATTTGAATACGTCCACCCTCTCGATGCTTTTTCCCTTCCAAGGTAATCCTTCACTCCTTCTCCATCCACCTGGTCTCCTACACTCCATCCATTTGGTCTTCGCAACATTTACAGTCAATCCGCTTCTGTCTATGTACCCTTCAAGCCTCCGTAACACAGCCTGCGTACCTTGTAGATCCTCTGTCATGAGAACTACATCGTGCCTAAACTGCATTGGTACATAAAAGAAGTATAAAATAAATATGATAGACTAATATCATCTACACCTTCACTAAGCAATTCATTCAAACATTCCCTAGTTAATTTTATTAATATCCTATTAATATTAATGTTTCATATAACTTTTAATACTCATAACTCTTAATAATCAGGTTCAACGAACACAAACAAAGTAATAAATAATTCAAAACCAAATAATACTAAAAAATGTAGCAAAATGTTATGCAACATTTTACAACATTGTGACAGCGACGCGCCAAAGTTTTAACGCACGCCAGGCGCCATCTACGTAACAAATATCCTTACTTAAAGTTCGCCAACTTTACGCGTCAATTAAAATCGTTTCATACGCGGTCTCATCGAGGGGGCGGCACAGCGGTAGTACAGTGATACTAGCTGGGATGACGAGAATGGAGAAGGGGGTGGTTGCCTCGAAATAATGTGTCACACTAATGTCACTCACACCACCGCATCCCATATTACTCCAACACGCTCATAACTTAAGTGTATACGTATGTCGTATAAAATGTTACGTCTTTTCTTAGGTTATGTTGGGTAAAGTATCGGAAAGTATCGAAAATCAACTGGGAAGTCGGTATTTTCTAAACATAAACCACTTTTGAGCAAGGAATATGTTAAAAGGTTTATAGATTCATTTTAGGAGAAATACGAGTTTTATGGGAACACTCAGCATTGGGAAATATTGCGGAAAACTGTGTCATAGCTTAATGTCTCCCAAATGTGCACTAACCATCCGTGTGCGGGGGCGGTGGAGCCAGAGGTGGTTTAGGGTGGTTTGCGAGCGGTGAATGTGCATGAAGTTGCGAATGTGGGCGCATGAGACACTTAGCTAGTTACAACTTTCATTCGCCTCGTTACCGCATTTAGCATTTAACCCTTTCCACCCTTTTGCACCCTTTAAACCTCCAGGTTTTGACTGCGCGGCGGTAAACTGTCCATGTTCGACTGTCCGCATCAAATACGTTCTAAGAGGCTAATGTGTTCGCTGCTGGAAACAGCGTTTCATATTTGTATTTCCTCAGGAGGCTAATGCAACATAACCTAACCTCACGCCAGTTCCTTGATAGAATGGGAGGTATAGACAAGGATTGCATGAGAGTGAGACGGACGGGATAAGAGGGAGACTGGCAGAGTGGGAGAAAGAGACAGGAGGAAACTTTGTACTCTGACTTTTACATCGTGCACATGCATGTCGGATAATGATAATGCAAGCGCTCGTAATTTACACTTTCACACTTTCACGCCCTTCCCATGTTAGTGCTTCTTATGCACTATTCCCATATAATATATAACTCGCTTAAGTGTACTTTACTATCAGTTCCTCTGCGTTTTATTTGATATTTATTCAAATTTTGCTTTATACTTGATTTATTAATATTTGACGTAATGTAAAAGTTGCTTTCTCTAATATAATCAGCGGATTATTGGTTAAACTTTGGTATTTTTGGGATTTATTAGTTTACAGTTTCACTGATATAGAGTCAGTCTAGTAAGTTTTTCTTTAAGAATTTCTGTATGATTCTTCAAGAAATTATTGTAATCTATCTCTGTTTGCTTGAAATTTTATTTGATTTGAAATTTTTCTTGATTTACTATGAATTTTACATTTTGTTTTATACGATCGGTGGATTATTTTTTATACTTTGGTATTTTATGGATTTACGAGTTACTTTTTACTTTCACTGCTTTAGAGTCAGCGTAATAAAGTTTTTTTTTGAGAATTTCTGGATGGTTATTCAAAAAAATAAAATAATTTATCTTTGTTTGCTTGAAATTTTATTCTGATAGTTAGGTATTTTGTAGATTTGCCAAGAATTTTACACTTTCTCTGATACAATCCGTGGATTATTCTTTATACTTAGGTATTTTGTGGATTTACTAGTTATTTTACACTTTCACTGGTTTTGAGTCCGTGCAATAAAGTTGTTTTTTGAATTTCTGAATGATTATTGAAGAAAATAAAATAATTTATCTTTGTTTGCTTGAAAGTTTATTCTGATAGTTAGATATTTTGTAGATTTATCCTGAATTTTACACTTTCTCTGATACAATCTTTGTATTACTCTTTATACTTAGGTATTTTGTGGATTTACTAGATATTTTACAATTTCACTGGTTTTGAGTCATTGTAATAAAGTTATTTTGGGAAGGTATGGATGATTATTCAAGAAAATAAAATAATTTATCTTTGTTTGCTTGAAATTTTATTTTGATAGTTAGGTATTTTGTAGATGTGCCAAGAATTTTAGGTATTTTGTGGATTTACTAGTTATTTTACACTTTCACTGGTTTTGAGTCCGTGTAATAAAGTTGTTTTTTGAATGATTTCTGAATGATTATTGAAGAAAATAAATTAATTTATCTTTGTTTGCTTGAAAGTTTATTCTGATAGTTAGGTATTTTGTAGATTTACTAAGAATTTTACACTTTAACTAATAGAAAAAGTGGGAAAAGTAAGTTTCTGGAAAAACAATATATGATTCGTTTTATTTTTACATTTTCTTTTAACCCGAACTACCCGTTCGTTGACAGTAATGTTAGAACTGCGGAGAGAAGTTGACACGTCGAAATATCAGATGAGACTAACATTATTTACAAAAATCTTACAACACCCCGATTGAAGTCCGCGCCTACAACTTCCCACACCGTTCCTTTCTACATTGAATAATTGATGTTTGTATGCTAGAAATTTTATTCTTATACTTAGGCATTATATATTTACTATGAATTTGCCTCTTTAACTAATAGAAAAAGTGGGAAAAGAAGTTTCTGGGAAAACATTATATAATTCGTTTTATTTTTACATATTCACTATTTATAATATTAATAGTAATATTAACAGAATAACAGAGGAACGCTGGAGCCATAGGGGGTTAACAGTACTAGTTTATGCTGCGCATGCGTTAACGGGCTACCCCAGCTATATAGTTTCAGGTGCTTCTATCCCCTGTTTTATAAAAAATAAGATTTCAGTATCGATTTCAATTAAGAAATGGCTTACATACTGAACGGTTGTCATATCCATACTGTTCGAACACGTAGTTCTACGCAACTCACTGAGGAAATTTTGTGTAGTATGCACGCTTCATTATTAATTTTGATTAAGTAATGGCATACATATCCACCCACTATTTATAACCGTACTTTTAGTTAGTGTAGCTCTTGACAAAACAGTTGCCAATTCTGCGGGGTGCACTGTGTCGCTGTTAGATAATGTGTTCATAGTAGCTTCATAGCTGAATCCGTGGCATGTGCCATCGGCAACGTGCACTTCTTATCACAGACGTGTGTCGATTCGTTAGCACGAGCCGATGCATAACCTGTCAGATTTTGCAGCAGAATCACCAATTCCAGCACGAGCCGAGGGTGAGCCATACTCGAGTGTAATGACTAGCATTCCAGCTGGTTGTATAATGTGTTATTTTAAAAATTTACTTCTTTATTCACGTTCACTAGACACTTCAAACATTCCCTAATGGACATATGAATCACCAAAAACGCTATTTCAGCCGAATAAAGCGTATAAAGGTGAAGTTATTCAGTAATATCACATTTTGTGAGTCCAGCAACAAATTAACGAAACTTTCTTTGCACTAATAATTCAAGTTTCTATTTACTCGTTTATTCTATCTTTCATATTTCATATGCTGTGGGAAATACGAGCATGTTGCCTGCTGCATGGCAAACGTGTCTGCGACATCCTGAAAACCCGGCCATGGCCAACCCCCTCGAGCCACCGCGCTGCCGCCTCCATAGCTACCCCTTGCGACTGCCGTCTCTCAGTTGTGTGTGGCGAAAAGTTTCTACTTTTGATAAACGCTTCAACTTTGTTCCACATTCGCGCAGAGCGCACGAGACGCCACCCTCCCTCGAGCAATCGTACGCATCGCACAAATGGCAAAGTTTGTCCTGTTGCCATCAGCCAAAAGTTTTATTAACCCCTGAAATATGCTCATTTAGGATCAAATGTTGACGTATTTAATAACATACAAAAACAAACAATATACATAGTTTCGTGCCTAAATCACTTCCTTTTGTTACAGTCTTTTGAGAAGCAAACTTTTAGATATACTTCTTTGTCCTAACATGTTTTAATAGATAGAAAAACAGATAAATTGTTAAAAATTGTTGAAAAAAAAATTTGCTCCCTTGAATTTATAAAAACTTAAAGAAAGTATAATAAATATACCTATTACCCGGCGCATCCACCATGACTAAAACTTTAATTTAATTTAATTTGAGGGATAATGATTAATGAAGTAGTTTCTTGCACTAAAAAAAGTTGAAATATTGTTAAAGAACTCCTGAAAATAATGTTTTTCTTGAATTGAATAGCGTTACCGTGACTTTTTTGGAAAACTATTTTTTTCACGCGCCACTCGCTGCACAGGCGCCAGACGAAAAAAAAACACGCTACGCTGAAGTGTTGGCCTTTTGATACGCGCCTTTTGCTGTGAAAAGTGTCTTTACACCGAAGCGACATTTTCAGCTTAATTAAAAAACTTAAGTCGTCGCCTTTTCCGCTTGCGCTTTATATTTCTCAAGGCGTTCACGTTTTTTGTTTGCTCTGACTTTCATGGCTTTCAATAGCGCCGCTGGAAAAGTCAACTCGGCATCAAGAGATCGTTAGGTTCCCTTTTCACCACCACGCATACCAATATACATCCATATAGAAACACAAATAAACATAGCTATAGATATAGAAAATGAGGCAAAAAGTGTTATTTCATATTTTTACTAGCTACATTCCGTTTCTAATTAAATAAAGTTTTCTAGCCATATATACGGTTAAAAGTTTGTTGCGTTAAAGTTGTATAAAACATTTGTTAAAGTCAGTTCAGTGCGACAGTAGGCAACCCAAATATCAACGCATACGACGACGTCCGATCATGACCGAGGACGTGCGACGTCATCTGTCAATACGAACATCGTCGAGGGTCGCCGATGTTCAAAGTCAAACCTCAAGGTCTTTTCGGAGAACTTATTGTAACGCTACCAGCGAGAGAACGCGAAGTGCGCGTCGCCGGCGGTAGTTGGTCTTCAGCCGCCTTTCGACGCAGTTGATGATTGGTCTGACAGTCTTAATGATGCAGTGTCTTTGTGTAATTGTGAGCTCGGTGGTTATTGGTCGGGTCGATTGAACTTTTCCCTCGCTAGTAGTGCCGGGAAGTTTAAATTATTAAACTTCTTATACATTTATAAATTTGAAAATTAATAAAAAAAATAAAATAAAACTAAAAAGTTTTGATAAAATCAATCCTCCTGTGAAATAATCAGAAAGGTAGACAACTTCAAAAACGTTGCTTTCACTCTTAACTTTAATTTTCGATGTGTTTTGGGTTGCATAGAAATATCAAATTGTATATTTAATGGAATAATAAACATTCCTTGTTATGGTCATTAGCTCTATTCAATTCTTGTTCAATGTAATTAGTCATATTACAAGCTAATACTATTGATAAGAAGAAGAATTTACTTCACTATGCATCCCCACCGAGAATCGAACAAGGGACCTCGTGGGCAGTAGTCATCAACCATACCACTGCGCACTTGACTGGACTGTAGCATTATTAATATTAATAAATAGTTTGTAAATGTTTGCCACCCACTTTGCAGACTTTAGCTCATGCTTCCAGTTTTACGATCAAACGAGGCGCGTAAAGCTACCGCGACGACGACATGCGAATTATACATGGACGTATGGTCGTATGGGTGTGGGTGACGGGCTGGTTGAGTATACCGGGGGGCGGCTTGAAGTATTTTTATACGACGCTGCCGAAGGCGATGGAGGCAGCACGGCGGCGATGACGGCGTAAAAAATTGAGCGCGAAACGTGCCGTGCCTGGGACAGCTGCGTGTGTTTGTATCATCGACCCATCAACGTCGTGGGGGCGGCAACGGCAACGGCCATGGCGGCAGTAAGAAAAAGAATATCGTGAGGTCGAGTCATAAGGAAAAAAAAAACTCGGCGAAGTTGAATTAAAAGCGCTAAACTATTTAAATTCATTGCAGTTTTAGTAGTTTTCTGTTAGTCATCCTTCAACATCGAATAACTTGACTATTATTAATGGCATATTTATGGCTTCGATAACATATTTTAAAGCTTATTTAATTGGCTTTAATGGGAGTTTTGGATTAGATTGATATCTTAGTTATAACACGAATTATACCGCTTTTAATTTGAAAAAAAAAATGTTGGTTAAATTATGTTTGAAAGTATGCTTTATTTTAAATTCTTGGAACTTGGCCAGTAATTAATGTAATCTAATTTAAGAGGCTTCGCAAGGAAGTGCATGTAATTGGCTTTTCCATGATGTATTGTGACTATATGGTTTGTTAATTATTATATGAGAAAAATATATTTAAATTAAAAAATAATTTCTTTACAGAAAAATTTAAGGTTAAATACTTTGTTGAGCTTCCACTTTAAATAAACTAAAATAAACACCTTAAATAAATGAAGTTCACTCAACATACAACGAATTAAAGCTCATTTGATGTACTTTACTATGATGCATAAGAACATGATTATTCCGAGGTCGAATAATAAGGAAAAACAGAAAAAATGAATTAAAAGCGTAAAACTATTTAAAATCATCGCACTTTTATTAGATTTCTGTTAGTCATCATTCAACATTGAATTACTTGGCTATTATTAATGGGATATTTATGGCTTTGATACCATTTTAAGGCTTATTTACTGGGAGTATTGAGTTAGATTTATATCTTTCTTGAAACATGAATTATAACGCATACAGTTTGGAGGAAAAGATATTTAGTTTGTTTTTTACCAATTAGCTATTATTTGGACAATAATTAATATATTAATATATATGTATACCCAATAGAAAATATATTAAATTATCTTTGTCAGGATGCTATATATAGATTTTTACAAATGGTATGACAAAGATTAAATTAAATTGTCTGGAAAGAAATCATTCATGTTTACAACTTACTTCTGTTTCGACGTCAAATAACCTGGCTATTGTTACTTCAATAGTTATTTACTATACAGTAAATTAAACCTTGTTCAATGTACTTCCTACTGACTTTTAATTTTAGTCTATGGATGAATCAACAAATAGAGTTATTCAGTCTTTAATAAAAAAACATGATTAATTCTAAATTATTAAATAATACTTCACATCAATTTGAATTACCTATAAAAGCTTAAACTTTAGAATAATATGAATTTGTATAACCAATAGTAAAAGTATATTTAATTAGCTTCAAAATGATATACAGCAGTCTGTATAAATGATTGGTTTACCACTAGAAAATTAACAATTAAACTTACAAAATATTGTCGTAAAATTTCGAAAATTATTCGTGTCACAAAAAATGTTTCAATGCCACTAAAATATATCTTAAACCTATTTCTGAATTGATATATAAGTGATATAATGTTCACTTGATTTCTACATGAGTTTTCCTCTCCGATGACAGTTTTTCCCCGAAAATTTCCCAGAAAAACACGACTCTAGGGACCTGTTATCCTTAAAGATAGCAAATGTTCGCTTGTCAAATCTGATTCCTTGCTTTTCGCATCTCCACCGCGTCTCTCCAACCCTCTGAGCGCCTGGAAAACCCGACTTTCCCTGTTTTCCACCCTCAGTCTCACCCCCGAACCGCTCCTCAAAAAGGGATGTCACAAAATTGTCCCTCTGACTGCCGCCACCGCTCGTAAAGTTAAAGTTAAAACAAGTTGAAATAAAGGACGTGTGCATGCCCTTCGATACCGTGCAAATGTGTTGGAATTATCTCCGCTCCGCCGTTTTTCCTTCCCTTTCCTTCGCCTACCACTCCCGACTATCACTCTTTCGCTCTTTGTAGTGATAAGACGCGTAAAACATAAAACGACGGAATAAAAAAGCGCGAATGCAAAAGGGAAGCAAAACAAAGCGCATGCGAAATTGAATAAATTACAACGTGGTGCAAAGAAAGAAAGAAAAAGGAAAAAAGGGGAAAACTCACTGAGGAAACGCGCGGAAAACGTAGGACATAAGGCATAATGGAAAGAGGAATGAAATGAAAAGGTGTTTCTTTCGCTCTGATTTATATAAGAAAATTTGTTGGAATTGCATTGCGTGCGCCGTCGGCGTCGGCAAGGTGGAAGGCGAATAAAATGAAGAATAGTTTTTATGACCGGAAAATTGCGTTTTTATTGTGATGGAGGCAGAAGAAAAAAAGGTCGCAATAGGATATAACGATAAAACCAAATCAAATCACAGAAATTCTCGTTTTTAGCAGTTCGTTTAAAACGCTAAGAAACTAAAATGTTAGTTAAATTGAACATATTGATTTTCTAGTGTGCGTTGGCCGGTTCGGGGACTTCCCCCACTCCTACAGTTACCATTTTTACTTTGACTGCTTTAGTAGTTTTCTATTTCTTCAACTTCGAATAACTTTAGTATTATTAATGGCATATTCATGTATTTGATATCAAATTAAAGCTTATTTAATGAGCTTTTATATGAGCGATGAGATTGAGTTATATCTTTGTAAAAACACGAATTATAGCAATTAAAATTTGGAATAAAAATATTTTGGTGGAATTATGTTTTAAAAGTGTGCCATATTTTAATCACATATGACTTGGATAATAATTAATTTACATTAATCTAATTTGCATTACAAGAAAGTACACTTAATTGGTTTTACAACAATGTATTATTGCTATAGGTTAGTATCTGTTATTAGGCGGCGCAGCGGATATAAAATAACCAATATTTTGCTGGATTCTTTGAAATTGTAGTTTTTTAAATGAAATTTCACGAAATTTATTGAATTCTTTACTTAAATTTATAATAAAATCAAAAATTGAAAGTTATATTTCATTTTCCCACCTGTCATTCTTGAACTAATTTTTTTGACTTTTTATTAATCCTCCCTTTTTTTAATAATAACTTTCAATACTTTAAAACACCTTTAATCAAGCAAAAAAAGTATCGACATAGTAACGTTCGAACGCCTGCTACAAACTTTGCGCATAATAATTAGCAGGCAAATCCGGCTTAATCTAAGCACAACATTGCATTAGCACTTTAATAAGTTAATTAATAAAAATTTACAAGTAACGTACACCCGCTTGGGAGCGGCAGGAAGGCAAGGAAGATAGGGAAAAACTTTTAATACGCTCACCGTAAGTTTTACAAAGCACTTTAGGGCTTTTCTTCCAGTTCGCTTTTCACGAATACATACCTGCAACAAAGGAAATTGTTAGATATTCATGTTCAACTACGTTAATAATCCATTAATAGTAATTCGAAAGTTGCAACTTTCGTTTTGTGGAGCGTTTTAAAAGTTTTGAAGAGTAGTTTAACGAGATATAAACAATTTTGGGGTTTTAAAAGTTTATAAATTTAATGTTGGGTTTAATATTTTATGCCTGGTGTGAATTATTAATTTACAGTGTTTGATATTTATTTACAGAATCGTCAAAAATAATTATTGTTAGACATTTAACTAAAATTAGTCGCGCTGAAAGGGCTATGGAAAGAAGTAGTGCTGATGTGACGCTTCTGGAACTGTCCCCACGCCTAACAATTTTGATGTTGTCATTCTTGTCACTGTTAATAGGAGGCATTTTTGGGTCAAAGAGGGGAATTTTCCTTGAAACAGTATTTTATGTGTATTTTATTGTCTTTTTAGGAAATCAATTAGGTATAGTTGTTTTATCTTGCTTCGACTACTTGCATCATTTGCTCTATACAATTGTCTTTCAATTCAATAAAGTAATTGAAGGGAATCTTGAAACTTGTTTTTAAATTCATTTTGGGGGAGGTCACGTGATTTCATCATGTTACATGTCCCTATTTTGTGTGTTGCAATTTTCCGCTTGTTCCTGTCGTATGTTACTTCTTTTAATATTACTTCAAACAAGTACCAGTGTATCACAGCCAGTTCTAGTACGACCCCCACTCCTATTTTGAATTTTGCTTTCGTTCATCGGTTAATAGATGGCGTGTCTTATCATCTTAAATATATTTTTATTTTTGTTTTTTTCCTCGACATGTTTGTAGTTATAATCTTTTTTTTTTCTCTTTGTTAGACAGAATTTCAGACCTACTTTTTTCACTTTTTATAATATATTTTATCATTTCCTACATAGATTTTTCTGGTTCAGATGTTACCACCACATCATCGACGTACGCGATTATTTAACTTACCAAAGTTCTGGCTGTTCTTTTTTTGTTTGTGTTCCTAAGTATGTGATCTAAAACTCGATTGAAGATTAATTTTAGTTGCTTTTTTAAAATTTGGTAAAAGAAGTAACCCGTATAATTACTGTTTAAGAGTTTTATTTATTCAGCAAAAGAAGTAGGCTAAAAAAATGAATACAAATAGTACCAGTGTATCACAGCCGGTTCTAGTACTACCCCTACTCCTCCTTGGAAGCTTGCTTCGTTAATTAATAGATGGCGTTACTTTGTAAAATCGGTATTATATTATCTTTTTTTACTCTTTACTCATAGTTCTTTCTTTCCTGGAGAATGGGAAAAATATATTTTTTTATAAATTCAAACGTTTACAAATAATCGACATTTTACTAAAAGTAGTGTGTATAAAACATATTAGATTTTTACAACTAAAATAGGACGAGGAAAAAAAGCAATACAAAAGAGTAATGATACTTGGCAAGTTCTAAGACTTCTCCCATTCCTTTCTCAGAGTTGACGATTATCTAAAATGATAATAAGTGGTGCAACATGATGAAATATAATTATTTGCAATATCTATATGATTTCTGTCACTAGATCATGCAAATCTCATTGAATTTTATGAAATTGCTAGATTTACTACCAAATAATATATATGTTATCTTCAAAATAAAATATACTAGGGTATCATTACTGTTTCTTGGACTTCCTTCATACTTTTTTCTAAATGATACTAGGTGGCGCTACTTACCAAAAATGTTTGTGATTTTCATCGGTTTTCTTTACAAAATTCATTCTGTACCATTCTTTGAATAAAGTAGTTCAGTGTGCATGTTTGTAAACTGAATTTCCGAATTTAATTTTAATTAAAACTGAAAAATCTGGCCTGAGCATAATATAACATATTCGAACACGTGAATAGTTGAATAAGGACGTATAAAACACACGGAAAAGTAGCGGTAAAAGGACAGCCGAAAAGGCATATTGAATTAAAGCAATTTGAGCATATCGATGGGTTGCGTGCATATCCGAGAAAACGTCGTTTGAATGTCCCAATGTCTCACTTTTATGACACCACTTTAAGTTCGCCATTTCGATGCGCACATTTCCATATTACCTTAGTCCATCCATTCGAGGCAATTTCCTTTCTTCTACCATGCTTTTTCGACTGTTTCTCGCACTATTGGTGCCCGGCGCCTCCGCCACGAGGCACTTGTAGTTTCACTTGCAATATCGCCACGACTAGCGCGCAGGGAGCGGCGAAAAACTGTAGCGAATGTAAAACACTCCACATGGGGCGGCTTTTCGGGTTTTCCATTTCGTCAACTAACTTGTACGTATTTTCCTTCTACTAAATCATTCACAAAATTGGGTTTATTCTAGCGTTAATCATATTTTTATTGAAAGAAATGAGTATAGATTTTTGCAGGTCAATAATCCTATGAAGATTTTTTAGATTTTTTTGGAAATTGATGGATGTGGTAAAGAGTAAGAAGAAGAAGAAATTGAGAGGAGGTTATGGAAGACCCTGTATTATAGAGGTCCGTTTTGGTTATACCTTTTTTTGAGGGAGCTGAAGAGGCACCGCCTCTTCCAATTCGCGTTTGTATTTTCCATATAAACTGCAATTTAAATTTAAACGCGACCCTCGCAATTGAATTTTCTTTCGCTTTCGAGAGGGATGAGCTATAAAATGGCAGCCGCCCCCGGGAGGCAGACGTAATGCTCGTCAGCGGACGATATGTTTACACACTCAACCACCGTTGTCGTACCGCTACTGCCAGAAGTCTTCAGGAAGCGCTCGAAAAAGTAGGGCAAACTTTTGATATTTTTTTTTATTTCTATGAACGAATAGTTATTAATAAAATAATTGTGAAATATTTTAAATTGTTTTTTTCTAATAATAGAATGTCTTAAAATGATTTCCTGAAATTTGAAGTCAATCTTTAGTAGTTTTCTCTTAGTAATATTTCAACATCGAATAACATGGCTATTATTAATGGCATATGTATTAAATATAACCAAATTAAAGCATATTTAATGGGCTTTAATGGGATAATAATATTGATTTATATCTTTGCAGAAAAACGAGTTATAGCAATTAAAATGTGGAACCAAAAATGTTTTGGTGGAATTATGTTTTACAACTTTTGTTTTATTTTAACTACATATGACTTGGATAATAATTAATATACCTTAATTTGGCTTCACTTTGTCTTTACACGGAAGTACATTTAATTGGCATTATCTCAATGCTGCTATATTGCAATAGATTATTATCTGTCAATAGATGGCGTTTGTTACTATGAACAAATAGATATTTTTTTGTTTGAGATTATCGAGCTTCGACTACTACGGTTATTAGCTCTATTCAATTATTTTTCAATGTAATTAGTCATATTAGTGGCTAATACTATTGATTAGAAGAAGAATTCACTTTACTATGCATCCCCACCGAGAATCGAACCCGGGACCTCGTGGTCAGTAGCCATAGACCAGACCACTGCGACTTGGCTGGATAGTTATTAATAAAATATTTTTAAAATCTCGTATTTTCTGATAATACCACATCATATAATGATTACCTGAACATTTGAAGTCAATCGTTCTACTAGCTTCTGAGATATCGTGGATTTTCTGTAACTTGTTGACTTATATCCGGTATCAACCAGCTATTTTAAAGTTTCAAGTTGAACAATCTCGAAAACTGTTAATTTTAACAAAATTTTACACATTTGTTTGCGAATTCATCATGAATGCAGTTTGTTTTAGCCAAGAGATATTATATGTTTCTTCAGAAATCTAACGTATAAAATGCGAGTTTTCCGAAAAGTTACAAGTTTTAATGTTGCCAATTATTATCATATTTCGAGTAATTTTTTGATTACAAATTATACACCATATAATTCATAATCAAATTTGGTACAATCTCCTTTTACATTTTTCATTTACAAAGCAAAATTTGGCGGGTAATTTTTAAAATAGAAGTTAATAAAGTTACAAATCATTAAAAATGAGAGGAATTAGTTTTCTTCAAGGATAAGAATTATCCTTTAATTTGAGAGATAAAAGTTCCTTATTATTAGAAGGATAACTTCTTCATAATTACAAAAAAAAACAATATTATTCATTAACAACAAAGAAGGTCAGAAGACTCCAAAATATTTATCACCATTCCTCCCACACTTCTCAAGATAGATGGCGTTTGTTACTATGAATAAATAGTTAATAATAAAATATTTAAAAATCTTTCACTCATATTTTCTGATAATAATACGTCTTATAATTATTATTTCAAAATTTGAAGTCAATCGTTCTAATAGTTTGTGAGATATCATAGATTTTCTGTAACCTATTGACTTATATCCGGTATCAACCAGCTATTTTAAAGTTTCAAATTGAAAAATCTCGAAAACTGTTTACTTTAACAAAATTTTGAAAGAATAGCTTTTGTTTTCATCAAACATTTATAGAATATTACTTGCATCGATTCTTTAAGAATAGTAATTTGATTAATTACCTATAAACAATTTTTGACTCATTTTTTGAAGAAGAGAAAAATCGATATTCGAATGGACTAAATTAAAAAAAAAAGATGTTAGACCCCGAAATAATGAATCCGGCAATTTGCATCATATTTTCTATTAAAAAACGTCATTTTCGGATTAATTACCCTCACAATATTACATTAATTACACCCAATTACAAAAAAATTAAAAAACAAGCATGATAACAACAATTATTGACGTGACTGTTCAAACATTTTTCCATTTTTCGTAATTTTGAACGTTTCGAAAAATACAGCACTATTCCCAAAGTTCGCACGAAAATAAATCACCGCCATTAATTTTTTGTGGAGGAAATTCCTCATTTAAATTGCCAGCGATCACAAGTCATAATTTTCATTAAATTCGCATACTCTTTGTTCTTTTTTCCTCTTCGCATTCTTTCGGCATGAGATATAATCTAATTTTTGTTTTTAAAGTATGCTCATTTTTACACTTTATTAATAGAGTAATGAGGTAATATTTTACTAGACTAACATGTGGAATATGAATATATGAATAGCTATTAAAAGATTTTCAAGTACATGAAATTGAATTACATTAAATAGTCGATGTTTTGTTTATCGAAAATCATTATATTTGTATATTTTGTAGAAATTAATGGGTTGTAAGTAGATTAGAGAAGTTTTAAGAGGATTACACTTTGCGTGGAATAGTTTTTGATTGATTGATTGATTGTTTGATAGATAGATGGTAGGATATTCGTGATTTTGTTATTTAATGGAAAATTTTCGAATTACTTAATTGAATTCTCCATTAAATGCAGTTTGTTTAAGCATTAATTATAAGATTTTATATATTCAGTAAGAAATCCAGCGTGCAAGAAAGCGAGTTGTCCGAAAAATTACAAGTTTTAATGTTATTAATTATTATCACATTTCGAGGAATCTTTTGATTATAAATCATGCAACATTTGATTCAGAATGAAATTTGGTACAATCTTCTCGGAAAGTTTTTCGTTTACGTAGCAAAATCTTGCTTTGTAATTTTTAAATAAGAAGTTAATAAAGTTACAAATCATAAAAATGGGAGGAATTAGTTTTCTCCAAAGACAAAAATTATCCTTTATTATGGGAGATAAAAGTTCTTTATTGTCAGAAGGATAATTTCTTCATAATTACAAAACAGGATAATATTATTCACTAATAACAAAGAAGGTCAGAAGTCTTCAAAATATTTATCACCATTCCTCCCACACTTTTCAAGAAAGGTTCAGATTAAGAAAACTCCTGAATACCTAAAGACAAACAAAAAATTCCCTCCACACGCCCTCATCCCTACCTCACCCCACCACACCTCACGCCAGTTGAAGAATGTGCAAAGTTATTTAATTCGCGGAAATAATAAAGAAGAACGCGACGGTTTGCGTCGGAAAGGTTGCAAAGTGCAAACGAACCTGAACGTATTCGCTGTCGGCCATTAAACATTCGCGACCCCGACAAGCCAGGGCGTGAAATTAGAAGAAGAGAGAACCCGTTCATCCAATTTTCGTTTTTTTTTTCTACCTCTCCTAACCCTGTGCACTCGAAGCCATTGCCAAGCCAGGCAAGCCATAGCAAGGAAATACCAGAAAAACGAACAAAAAACACAGTAATTTATTCCGTGGCGCTGCCTGCTTTGTCCCGGCGCCTCCACCATACCTTTTTCCTACACCGCCTCGGCAAGTCGATGGACCAAGAACAAATAACGGCCAGGACACGTGCGAGGATAATTCATTCAACAGTAAATAAATTCTAATTTGACGGTAATGTATTCATAAGAATTGCTCTGCTTACGAAAAATACATTTTCGTATTTCTCCCGACGAGACGCGGGGTGTTTTAATTTCCTGACTTTTACAACTGTCAGCTTTTTATAACTCTAGGTTTGACGGAAATTTCCTTACCATAGTAGACAGGCCTCTTTTTCGTTCTTTTCCGGGTGCGAATTGCAAGTTTTCGAAAGTTTTTCACACCTTGAGAGTAGTTTCACGTGGGCGATGCGTTTTTACAAGTTTCTTTCGGAGTTTTCTTCGACTTCTTGTGATTTTCACGGTGAGGAGTGGTCGGTATATTCAATAAAAAGCGATTGTACGAGTATATAAACTTTGGGTCTTTGTCTGCGTTGACTTTTCGGGAGAGACGGATGGTACAGGGGAAAATAGGGATGGAGGGACGAAGTAACCACCCAGTCAACGCAAACGCGGCTGACGGAAGCGAGGGAAAATCGTGGCGAGGGAAAAAAGATCCTGTTAAGATAGGACAGATAGGTTTTTCACTTATGTGCTTTTATTATGTACTGTGAGGATGATTTTTTTATGGTTACACCATATTTTCTCATCTGTTAAACCTCAAAAAATCTAATTTTCCATGAAATATACTCTAACTCTCCCTAAAATTACTAATAAACTTAAAAACATTCTTAAACGACGATATTTTAATAGGTCTAAGTTTTTATTAAATTTAGGGATTTTTAAAACGATATTTCGTGATTTAAATCACAAAAATCAATTTAGAAAGCATTTCTCTATACACCCTGTATGGTTTTCTTTTTACAATCGGCAGTCTCACATCGCCCATCGAGCACACGAATCGACAGTCGACGCAATGATTTATTGTTTATCCACTCGGGCCACTTGCTCCACTTTCCCGGCGCCTCCGCCAAACACACAACTGCGAATATTCGCCCTGGTGAGCAAACAAAAATTTATTATATTTCCGCTTTGGTTTACTTTCTTTTGCAGCACGCCGCATTTCTTGTGCCCTCCTGCGATGAGAAGCACGACGGTCCGGTGTTTTCACAAAGAAAATCGAAGAAAAACACTCGCGTTTATGCGATTCTACCCTTTCTCCTACTCCGGAGACTAAACAAACCAAAGCAGTCTGAAGGAAAATGAGAAGAATATAATGAACATGACCAGGAGGTTTGTTGATAGTGGTGATATCGTCTCGATGAAATTAATTTTCTTCCATTCAGATGAGTGTTTTTAGAGGAAATGCATTTTATAAAATGTTGATTCAGAATTAAAAATTTTGGTTTGGTTTAATATGTAGGCAAGGAATGTGGATAAGAATTGCACGTATGATAAAGAATAAATTGATGAATATAAGTGTGAAATTTAAAATTAGTAAACTATATAGATTTGATGATATTCATCATCAAAATTAATTCATTAATTACTACTTTTTTTATTTATTAAGGGTTTATTTAAATATCGCTTATCACTAAGTACTAGCGGTTTAATCAAGGCGATACCTTCTAAAGTTAAGGATAGAATGTTGTTAAATGTGTGTAGAGCCCACCTGGGCAGCTCAGTTGGTAAGGTTTCGGTCTACCACGCAGTCGGACGGGGTTTGAGTCCCCGGGGTGGGCACCCTACTAGTGTGAATTTATTATTAAATAAATTCACACTAAAATCACTTTATTAATTCA
>JAODAC010022017.1:0-18354 GCA_027575185.1 Mimaenictus wilsoni
TGTGATGTGTGCCGTTTAAGCTCATCGAGTGTTTGATTTTCGTATCAGTTCATATTATATTTCGTTCGATTCATATGCATCGCACAAAACACAAAAAGAACGGAGGGTTTTATTCAGCAGATGGCGTGGTAGTATTTCTTTCCAATAAAATTACAATAGCTATTCAATATTAAAAATCCTAAATACTGAAATCTGTTGAGAAATTTAATTTTCCATCGAACATTCCATAAACTACGATAAAAAACTGAAAAATAACTAACTTTTGGAGAAATGTGAAAATGCATTCCACCATATTGATTTTAGAATCCACATATTCTCTTTATACAAAATCTAAAGCCTACTAATGTATATTTGATGCCAAGTCTAGCTTAATATTATGCCCTTGGTATAAATTTAGGTTTACTTATAAATAATAACGATTTAAAGTTAAAACTCAGGAAACCCTGAAAACGGGTACAACGATAAGTTTATTTTTGAATAAATATTTAATAAACTACTTTAAAAATCCGAAAAGGAACACATTTTCGAAAAAAAAATGAAAATCTATTACTCCATATTGGCCATAGAATCCACATAATTTCTCTGTACAAAATCTAAAGCCCACTAATATATTTGATGAGAAGTCTGCCAGCAGATTATGCCATTGACTCGAATTTAAGGTTACATATAACTCCAACTAAATTCCAACGACGCTTATTTTATGACAGTCATTATTATGCGCACTTCCGTTCAACACCGATAGCTCAGTTTTTACGACCAGCGATCGTCGTCGATGATGTGATTGGGCTTGTACGCGTCCAAGAATCCTCAACCATCGTCACCATCATCGCTTCATCGTCCCACCTTGGCACAGAACGCCTCCGTGCAGGCAGTTAAACGTCTCTCTGCTGGTCGTTCGTCGTCCTCGGAGTCACTTGGGCGATTATGCCGCGTGCTGGATTTCACTAGGCATGCTCCGTTTACCCAGTATGAATACACATCCGGTGACATGACATAAATTTTAACGTCGCACCCACGCTTTTAGTATCTACTGCGTGCTGAAGCGCGCTACTTTCACCAGCAACCACCACACGTCGTCCTTCAAGCTTTTTAAAGCTACTTTATATCTACTTAGTTATTTAGTGCTTACCTTACGGTTTGCATATATTTAGCATGCACTTTGATTGCACGCGAGTGATGCCATTACGAATTGATGCGGCAACGGAAGGTAGGAATATAACGCCATGCGGATGGCTGAGAATGATATAATTTAATGTCAACATAATCGCCATGACAACCTGGTCATGGCGATTATGCAGTTCCATATTACGGATTAAATGGACGTGGTGGTTAATTTTTTATTTCGTGTACAAGTCCGGTTGTTGAAACGGGTATAATATAAAGCCGGCTTGCGCGTAACGGGGTTTTAATTTTTAATTCCTAGGCAATTAGTGTGCAAATTATATATGTCGTATTATTTACATTATTATTTCATGTTTATATTGCTTTGGATCATTACCAGCTCGATATTTAATGTATAATACAGCGGATTCAAATTGATTCAACTGAAATGATTAAAAAAAAAATTAAAATAGTTATATTATTCAAATTAATCCAAACTAACCTAATGAAATCTAGTAAAATGTAATTTAACTCAATTTAAAGTGATTTAACATGCAAGTCATAAATAAAGGACAATAAGAGCATTAATGGAATCAAAATCAACATGAAATGGTTAAGCAAATTTTTTGACAATAGACATTACTAACTCGCTTGGCATGCTGCAACTTCTAGACGCGACAAACCAAGTGAGTCATAAATAAACACAAGCGTAGCAAGAAAGAGGATAAAGCGTGCATCAGTGAAATCTAAATCATCATGAAATAGTCAAGCAAGCTTTTTGGCAACAGACATTTCTGATCACTATAGCTCGCTTAGCATGCTACAACTCCCATGAACGACAAACCAAGTGAGTCCTAAATAAACCCAAGCGCAGCGAGAAAGAGGATAACACATGCATCAGAGGAATCAAAATCACTATGAAATGGTCAAGCAAGTTTTTTTGGCAACATACACTTTTGATCATCGTAGCTCGCTTGGCATGTTATAGCACATACTCGCGACAAGCTAAGCGAGTCATAAATAAACCCAAGCGAAGCAAGAAAGCGGACAACACATGCAGCATCAGAGGAATCAGCATCACTATGAAATAGTCGAGCAAGCTTTTAGCAACAAACATTTCCGGTCATCGTAGCTCGCTTGGCATACTACAGCGTCTACTAGCGGCAAGCCAAGCGAGTCATAAATAAACCCAATCGTGACAAGAAAGAGGACAACAGGAGTAGCAGAGGAATCAGAACTACCCCAAAACGCTGAAACATTCTTTTTGGCAACATACGTTTCTGTTTACAGTGGCTCGCTTGGCAAGCTGCAGTGCCTAGTTATAACTCTACGACACGAACATCAGAGGAATCAGAACCATCCCAAAATGCCCACATAAGTTGTTTGGCAACATTCATTTCTGGTTACAGTAGCTCGCTTGGCATACTACAACGCCTAGTCGCGACAAGCCAAGCGAGTCATAAATAAACCGGCGCAATAAGAAAGCAAACAACACATACATCAGTGGAATTAGAATCACCATGAAATGGTCAAGCAAGTTCTTTTGACAACAGACATTTCTGATCACCATAGCTCGCTTGGCAGGCTTCGACGCCTAGTCGGCAGAATTAAAGATATAATCACTTTCAAATTGCAAAAAATCAACATCGACAACATTGTAATTAATTTCTTTCACGTTTTCTCCAAATGCAACGTATCGTCGACGGCTCCGAATGAATATGAATGCTGCGTGCGTTAAATGTATCGATTAATAGGCGATTAGTTGCGTTAATAAATGATTGGCGCGTCAGACGAACGGCACGGCCGACGGCGGCGCATGTGCATCGTTCCGTGTGTGTCGTTGACAACCAGACCATTATATTATCTCCCGTGTATGCCTATTATATTCGAGGATGGGCGGCTGTCGACCGGGCGACAGGAGAGGGCCGAGTTAATTAACAAGCCAGGTCGACGCGACGCGCCGCGCCGCCACCACCGCCACCGTCTACGACAACACCCCGCTCCCTCCCACGCATACGCAGATATACGTATATACGCACATGTTTAAACATACATTCGACGCCGGATTATGGAATGCAAACTAATTAATCGAGTCATATTTGTGTTTGCTCATCTTAGGTAATCACCGAATGTCTTTGCATAAATATTTTAATGAGTTTGAATAGACCTTTCATATATGCCAGTTTATTCTTCTATTTTTCATCTTTCTCTATTCTTTTCTTTATTCTAGTCAATTCTCTACTAACCAAACCAACCAAACCTAAACAAACTATTTCATACAAAGTATTTCCTGTTTGGTTTGGTTTGATTAGGTTTAGTTAGATAATCAATATTTTGTCTACTTTTCGAAACGAAGCCACCATTTGAAAAAAGGGCACATAAAAGAAGTTAATTACAGTGTCGTCTCAATGTGATTAGGCTGCAACTCGTTGCAATTGGAAAACGGTTACATGTACAATTACACAGCATCGACAAACCGCTACCAATTAGGATAACTACCGCGGCTGCTGCACTGAAAATTGTATGTTATCAAAATGCGCTCGGTTATCAGGTATTAATATACTCAACTCTTGTGGACGTTTCAGCTCGACGAGTATTTTGCGGTAATTGTAAAATTTCGATATTTCGCGTTATCGTCATGCATTAATGCACACGCGTCCGGTGCGATGCGGCGAAAACATGCATATTGTGTGGCTGGTGCACAATTGCACCAGTATTATCTAATCAGCACAATAACAGAGAATAACCAGTATGTGCGAGGAAGTGAGAAAGAGAGCGACCACGGTCGACTTGTCGATCACAGCGCTATCTATAGTCGACTATCGCTTATCATCAGGCGGATCGAATGTCTGCAACGCGTCGAAATGTTTGTTTCATGTTCTCCTCCTACCTGTTTCTATTATTATCTGGTTGTTGCATCGTCGAATGCGCTTGAGTGAGGGGAATCAATGTGCTTTTCAGTTGTTTATCTGATTCTATGGTTTGTTGGTGTATTATTGAAGGATTGTGTAATTTAATAAATTTATTCACTTTAAAAACTCTTTTGTACGAGAAAAGTATAAAAGATAAACTAATTTTACAAACAGGATGTTCTTAAACATTAATTCAAGATTTTAGGATGCTCTTTTCATAACCATTTACAAAGTGTAACATAATTTAAAAGGAGTTAAAGTAGGAACAGTAAAATGCAGTACAAATAAGAAATATTATTTTAAAATGTTATAATATTTATAATACCCTATATAAGACCCTTGAACTCATGTACCACAACTTAGAATTGTAGTTCTTCAACATGGTTTTAAAAAAATGAAATTATTCTACGTAGTTTTCTGGTTATTTACAATTAAATTTAACATAGAAATATCACAGAAATTAAAACTCAAATAACTCGAAAATTATAACAGATAATTCAATTTTAAAAACAGTAAGTTCTTAATCATTAATTCAATAATATACTATATTATTTTTACATTCCTACACTAAGTGTTATGTAAATTATAAGAAATTAAATTACGCAAAACAAAATATATTAAAAATATACAAATTTATTTTAAAATGAATTATATTCGTATCACCCTATATAAATACATGAAAGTCATGCAACATAATCTAGAATTATTGTTCTTCAACACGATTATTAAACTTCTGAATTATTCATTACAATTTTCATGTTATTAACAATTGCGTTTGTCTTAAAAACGTCCAAATTTAAAAAAGAAATCCAGAAATTCAAACTCTTATAACTCGAAAACTAAAAAAAATAAACTAATGTTATTAACACGATGGTCCTATACATTAATTCTAGATTATACAATGTTATTTTTATAATCCTACACCAAGTTTTACGTAAATTACAGGGAGTTAAAATAGGAAAAGGAAACAAAATATTAAAAAAAAATATGAAAATTGATTTTAAAACGCCATACTTTTCGTATCACCCTATATAAGACCCTGAAACTCACGCGCTAGAATTCATAGTTGTAGTTCTTCAATGGAACTATTTAAATATTATATTAGTCAATATAGTTTTCATGTTTTTACCATTTAAAGTTGACTTAAAATAGTCCAGTAAAAATTAACTTTAACAAATTCCAAAAACGTAAACCTATATTACTTGAAAGTTATATTAGGTAAATTAAATATATAAACTACATGATCTTAAACATTATTTCAAGATTTCCTCTTGTTATTTTTATGATGCTATCCCGAGTCTTACGTAAATTACAAGGAATTGAATTAGGAAGAAAATCAAAATATATCAAAAGTATGAACATTTATTTAAAAACCTTATAATATTCGTATCACCTTATATAGAACCATGAAACTCACGCATCATACGCCGGAATTATTGCTCTTCAATTCGTTTTTTAAAGCATACAATTATTCTCCATAGTTTCCAAATTATTAACATTTTAATTTACATTTTACTCAATTTTGCTTCAAAGTTTCTATAAGTTTGAAAAAAGAAAAGAAGCAGTAAACCTTTCTTACAAAGATTTCCTAACGTCTGTTGTAGAGCCGTGACAAATTAGAGTAATATTTACAACCAAAATGAAATATTCACAGCCGAAAGTTTGCAGAAGCAATTTCACCCGAGCATTGTCCAACAAATTTGCAATCTTCCGCGCGCGGTGCGTAATTGCGCTATTACACGCCCACTCATGCAGCGTTAACACGACTTCAAACTATTCCCGTATGAACTGAATGTTTAACTAATTAATATTACAATGTTTGCCCCGTCAGAACAAGCACAAGTTTAAACAATGTTTATTATATATTATATTAAAACATCAGGCTGCTAGCTGCCGAAAATGTAAGGAAAGTTTTAATAAAATAACAGACTTAATTAACAAAACTTTTTATAACGCAGCATATTATGTAGTTATAATTACCTTGTTATCCAAAATTATTATAATATTTATTAAATTGATGAATAATACGGTAGATAATTAGTAAACTATAAATAGAGGCGTAGTTTTATACATTTTTCAGGGAATCTTGATTGTATCAGCTAAGAGGGCGAATAACGCTTGAGAAGTGGCCAAGATTTTTTTCACTTAACAGGTTTAACAGGTTATGGTCCTTATTATCATATTAAACTCTGCATTAAATATGAATAAAGAAGAATCGTTTTCACTTTATAAATAACTGCTTAAGATTTTTCTATTTCCTGTTACATTTTTGAAGTTTTTTCCAATTTTTCGGTTTGAATAATTCCATTATAATCTGTATAATATAAAAATATATTTGCTACTTAAAATAAATGGAGAAATATTACATGCTTAAATAATAAGGCTAAAATATTTATTAGTTAATGCAAGCAAATTCCTGTGTTTATGTTGAATCAATTAAAATTCGCAACAATTATTGAGCAATTACAAGAATGTGTGGATATTATAATCGCATCGGTGGCGGTGTGTGTTGGCGTGTAGGCAGCAGGGAAACGTGGGTTTTGCGAAGTCCCACAGGAATTGGCAGTGAAGGTTTCCACCCTGCTTGATGCTTCCCGTCTCCGGCGCCGCCACCAACGGAACGCTGCCGTGATGGAGACTTGGAAATCAGCGCTGCCACCGCCGAAAACCACCCGCTGCTCACCCTCTCATCCCCTACTCTCTCTCCCTCCTAAAGCTCTCCCAGTGAAGTAAAACCTCCCGGGAGAGTTACGGGCAATTGCGAGCTGGGAAATATCTTGAATATCCTGAATAAAATATAGACTTCCACCTACCTACTCGTACCTGGCTAGAACGATAATAATCGGGCTGTAAATCCAAAAATGTGAAATGCAAAAAAGGGATATCTTTTCACGTACGCTTATTAACAGAACTTTAACTATACGGTAACGGAAGCGGTATGGAAACGTGCGTTTTATAGACGTTTTATAACTTTATCCACGTTGTATCCTGTTTGCCAAACGCGCACATCGGAAAGCAATGCAATTTGTCGAGTTAGCAAACCACCCCTTTTGCGCGTGTTACTTTTTCGCACACCTTTCGAATGCTCGTTGTGGTGCGAAGCGATGCGGTAGAGTACGGTGTAAAAAAAGTAGGATTTTTTACGACTCTGCAGGGGAAATTATTGCATATGTTTCGCGGTGCTCGTCATGGCAAACTGGGGCGGCTCCTATTTCTAAAAATGGCGCCGACATATTGCGGGCGTCTTTTGTTCACTGCTGCAACAATGACAGAGGTTTTATATGCGGGAATAGTTTATACAATCGTATTTATGCGCGCGTGATATCTTTTTGCGTAGATAAAGTTCGCGCGCGGAGAGGGTGCAATTCGTTGCCGCATCGCAGACGGTTTTTATGATATTTATAAGACCGACTCGTACGAGTTGGAAATCAATTCGATACAGTTTTACGAGTTTTTTTTTCAATTTTTAACCAGAGTTTTCCGGAACTTTTTCTTTATTTTCTATTTTTTATGCGTCTAGCTAGGAAATAAATATAAAATCATCATTTGTAGGATGTTTAAATTTATTTTTAAATTTTATAAGTACTTAAGAGGAAGTGCAATGTACAAGAAGTTGCCTACCGTTTCTATTGTTTCTCAGATTAAACCTCCCTACAATGAAAAAGTGCGATTTTTTTCGAAGGATTTTACTTCTTCGAGTTATAACAACTGATAATCTTGATTCACCAAAAGAAGTCCCTATTTTCAATTTTTAACAAGAGTTTTCCGAAACTTTTTCTTTATTTTCTATTTTCTATGCGTCTAGCTAGGAAATAAATATGAAATCATCGTTTGTAGGATGTTTAAATTTATTTTTAAATTTTATAAGTACTTAAGAGGAAGTGCAATGCACAAGAAGTTGCCTACCGTTTCTATTGTTTCTCAGATTAAACCTCCCTACAATGAAAAAGTGCGATTTTTTTTCGAAGGATTTTACTTCTTCGCGTTGTAACAACTGATAATCTTGATTCACCAAATAAAGTCCCTATTTCGCTCGGAGTATGAAAAACATTTATTCAGCGCAATAAGCACTAACTCTCCCTTTCTTTCATTTTCTCCCTCTCCTTGTTCCTCTCCATCTCTGTATCTCTCGATTGCTAAATCTATTATTTTATTCCAGGACACTATGTACTGGCCTGGAAACGTGGCATCGCCGTCCTGTCAGCTGGTAACATGAAAGTCTCGCCGGACCCACGCATCAGCCTCGTGAACGGCTACAATCTGCAGATCAAGGAGGCCGGCCCGCAGGATGCAGGCGACTATGTCTGCCAGATCGGCACGCTGGAGCCGCGCGAGATTACGCACACGGTGGAAATCCTCGGTGAGTGCCCACTCTATTATTAAACAATGCGCTATCGTGGGCACCGCACTTTGAGCGTGCACACGCCCGGCGCCTTCACCATCGGCAAAATCCTACCTCAACCAGCGTCATCCCGGTCGGCTTAACCGCGCATGAGACCCACCGCCTCGCTGCACTTTACACGTACCAGCCTCGAGTAAAGGCTGCAACCTACCTGCATGATGCTAATCGAAACCCGGCTATATTTTCGGGCTACGCAACGACATAACCTCAAAATTACTCAAAGCACTTTACACTCTAGCTGCTATACATATTGATAGCTTATATATACAAGCGATTTACCTCGTAAAACTAAAATAACATTAACCTAATTAAATATAACATAGTAATCATCCGTATAACATTTACTCCAATTATTCCTACCGAAGAAGAAAAAGAATTCTAGATTAGATATAACTAGGTGATAGCTATGATTAGATAATACTAGGGTTTAAAGAATTTTTAGGGTTAAAAGAATTAAACGTAAGAATGGTCAAAGAAGAATTGAAGTTAATTAAAATAAAATTTTAAACAATTTTATCGGTTTTAAACATATTATGAAAGGTTTACATATTGTAGGTTATAATAAGACATGGAATAACATGATTTCCCTCTGTTTGCATTCAATTTGACTCTGGTATACCTTCGGGAGGTGGACGACATAGCACTGCTCAACTGCCACCGAGCATAGATTAGGTTCGTTTTTTTTTTGCTACCTCTGTTCGCGTCCTCGAGCGAGTTTTTACAGCCGTGTTTGCTTAGCCATGGCTATATGGCGCTGGTGGAGGCGCCGGGCGTAGGTAGCTTTGCGTTGGTGGCGGAGCCGGGACTTACCGGCTCCCTCCGGGAGTGCGGCACGTAGACAGGTATAATGAAGTGTTCCCGGTGTGTTTGTGCCGGAGTGCGATGTGTTTATTTCGCCTCCTTTAAAAAGATTTCATTTCGGATGCTTACGCTCCGAGTTCCAAAGGATTCTTTTTTCGTCATGTGTATTTTTCTTTTTTTTTTACCTACTTCTAAACGAAAGTATCTCAAACAGTTCTACATCCTTGTGAATTTTACGAGCCGACGCGAAGAAATAGCTCTCTATTCCTTCATTTCTCACCGTAAAGAAATAGCTCTCTATTCCTCGTGCGACAATTTCGCAAACACAATGAGCAATTTCTCGAAGGTGTTTAGACGCGCACAAAAAGCTCGTTAGTGCGGTGTAATAGTTTCAATAGACGCGATTTTTCCAAGACTCATGTTTCAAAGCAGCACGCTGCAGTTGAATAACGCTTTGAGTATTAACGCGATGAAGACACCTGCACCAGGTGTGCGGTGGTGGTAGTGACGGCGTTGCGAAAGGCAGATGAATCTTCGTCGGCATCAAACAGTCCTCGCACCGTTCGCGCCACAGTCTTGTCAAAGGCAGTCGGCGTATGCCGTCTCGGTAGTAGCGGTAACAAACTTTAATTAAGTTAATTGCACGCGTGGTATGGCGCTCGGTGTATGCGCGAGTTTGCGCTACGGCGCAATTTCGGTCACTTAGCTTAATGGGAACTATTGGTTTGCGCGCCGTGACTGTAAAACCCGTATTGCAGTCTGAACAATGCGTCACACATATCCTCTATTCCGGATGTGCGCGTCTTTCCACCACCGCAGATATCCTGGCGTACCATTCCGTGCTCGTGTGTATTACGAATGTAATTCATTTGTTACGGTCTGCTGTCGGTGAGACAATCGCCTAGACGGGTGAGATTTACACATAATACCTAAACAAATAATTACATTATAATTATTCATGTAATCATCAAACGACAAACTGGGAGAATACACAATCAACTCTATATAATCAACTATAAAGTGATTTTCTTTGCAATTTACTTAAATTGATATAGTATTTATAGTTACATCCATTTATATAGTAGTCATTAACCTGTTAACCTCACATTATCTCATGTTATATTAGTAAATACACACATCTGACATACTCGTATTATTTCCTAATTTGGTTTATCTAGTCTATGACCAATCTGAAAACGGTTTTGACGAATTAGCTATAGTCCTTAAGATTTGAAGAAAATCACCTTTGTCAGTTTATAGTGAATCTGAAATTTTATCAATACTCGAGAATTGAGGAGCTTCTTTCATTTTTTGAATCATTTAGAACGAGCTATTGTTAATATTACCGCCATCTAATGGAAATTATAATACAATGCATCCGTTGTTGTGGCAGGCTGCGATGCATAACAGTAGTTTCATTTGAAGACACGCTTTCATTTATATAAGTATTCTTATAAGTTCCTTTCTTGTCTTGAAATTTCTTTATCTTGCTACTGTTATTACATGTTATTATAACCATTTTATGGAAATTGCAATCAAACACGTCTGTTGTTGTTACAGGCTGCGATGACAGAGAGAAGCCTGCCTTCAAAAGATGTCGCGTGTTTTTCACTAATAAATTTTCAGTTTTCAGAGCCTTAAATCCATGTTAATTGCTTATCTTGTGTTTAGTTTCTTTGGATATTCTATAACCTATTTATCATGCACATATCGAAATTTGAACGGCCACTTTTAATGCCCTATATTATTGTTAGGTTGTCAAAATTATACCATATCAGTATTCTAATAAGTTCAGTTTTGAATCTTTTATATCCTGCTGCTGTTATTACTGGTTGATGTAATCAAGTAATGGGATTTATAGTACAATGCATCTGTTGTTGATACAGTGTGCGATGACTGAGCGCAGCTTTTTTTAAATGAGGCCCTATATTTTCCACTAACAGATTTTTCCCATTTTCAGGTCTTAAATTCCTATTCAATCAAGTATAGAGAAGCTAGTGTTTAGTTTTGTAATAATTGATACTCTATAACCTATTTTGCATGCTGATTAAAATAACAGTGATGACTGAGAGGTTTGTGAGCAACCTGCCTTTTACTTAGTATCTTAGAAATATTCTATAACCTATTTTTCCTGCTGATTAGAAAATTAGAAAATGTTTTACAATAACAGAAATACATTTCAAGATACAGTATGAACATTTTTTAACTCGTTTGTAGCATGATCTAATGGGAAAAAACAAATTCAATGCATCTGTTGTTGTTGCAGGCTGCAATAACTGCCTCGAAATAACGCCGCAAGTTTTCCACTATCATACTATTTGTATGATAGTGGAAAATTGTTTACATGATGTTAAATTCTTATTGAACCAAGTAAAAAAAACAACCTGAAATTCAGTTTCTTAGAAATATTCTATAACCTATAGTAATCGAGATTAATTACGACTAATTACATCCGTTATAGATACCATTAAACAAATTTATTTAACACGAGGCGTGCAATTAACTCGTTTTTCCGACCCTGCTTCCGAAACATGATTAATGAACTCTCAGCCAATGAATACGGCTTTAAAACGTCAAACCCTCTCAACGAGCGGAATAATAACCGTCGATTATAACTAAACTTCGTCATTCTCCGTCGAATCGTTTCCGCTCAGAACCCAGCAGTGTATTGACTACGTCGTCGCCGACAAAAAGGGCACCTTTCCCAAACGCGTTCCCATCGAAATGGCCTATCCTATACGAGTCTATCGACTCGGTTTCTACGTGGAGGGATCGAGAAAAGGGGTGGCACGTCTATGGAAAGGATTGTTAGCTGAGTTCTATTGCGTCGTGTTGCGCGCCGTGTTCGGAAAGGATATTTAGACATTTGTTGTGTGCGAAGGGCGCATCGTATATCGAGGCACGAGAAGGAGTGGATTAAAGACCCCGCCACGCGCGCCAGAGACACCAGGTTCACACCAATTATCCCAAGCGCCTATTTAATCCGCATTCAAATCATGCGAATGGGTACGACCCCAGCCACATACATGCAAATCGATGCTTCTATATCTAAATATCTCTCGCTGTATCTACGAGTAAGTGTATGAAAGTGTATGTATTCGTATATGTGTGTTTACGTGTACATGTCTATATTTGTGGATATATGTGTATATGAGTGTATGTTTACATGTGTTAGAATAAACGTGTGAGTAGGTACTATGGTCCCAGGGTCCGATTTTCCACCCGAACCGGGATCAACCCAAATGCGTGAAAATGCTATCGCTTGGATCGTAGGGAAATCAAGGGGACGCGTTTGTTTATGTTCACGGCCATAAAATTTGCACTGATTCACTAACACACTCACACCGACACACACATACACACACACACACACACACATACACACACACATACACACACGCACAAATTATCAAACGTTAATTAATTTTTATTACCTGGAATTTAATTAAATTTACCTCATTTATATGATGCAAGGTTTACAATCCGAGAGCGCACGCATCAAAAATTGAAAATGTGCTTCATTTCCACTTCGATTCCATCCGCCAAACCGGATGTAATTAACATTTTTACCGAACGATTAAATATTTAAACGTTTATTTGTGGAAAAGTGGAAAACTTATTATTCGGAAATATGTTTGCGTTAATCAAAACGTTTGTCGAATGCAATGAAGTCAAATAAGTTTGATTTTTGTATTTGGGTTTTTTTATCGATAATTCGTTAATTTCCACTTCATTTAGCGCCGGCTAAACATCAAGCTTGAGTGGACGCAATCGTAGGGGCCGAAGGGTGGTTTACTCGAGAATTATTGCCGAGTGAATTCACATATATAGGGTAGGAAGGGCCTCACATACAGTAGGATAGGGTAGGAGGAAGTAGAAGTGGGAGTGAGGGTGGCAAAAAGCGTACATTTCAATGCCCACCTTGATGCCCTGCCCTTCTCGTGTCGATTCACAGCGATAATAATTTATCTACGCTTTTGGGTGGATGCGCCGGGCACTCGCTTGAAGGTACACAAAACTTCTTAATTGTATTTTCCTGTACTCTATCAAACTTCCCACTTTTCACATAATTATAATGCAACTCGCTATATTGCTACTTTTAGTAAGTTTTATTTATAGTTTTCAAGTTTTATTTATAGTTTTAAAGTTTTCGGTGCGTCGTAGTTACGAATGAAACTTATTGGAAGACAGTGTTAAGTTGAATGCATAACAAATTTTATTTCCAACTTTTCCCTATTCGGAATGATTCATTTTAATAACGGAAAACGAGTAAATTTAGATACATGGGTTATCGTAAGAAAACTAGTTGGAAAAGTGGAAAGGTAGCTTTAAAAAAGAAAAATCTCTGTTTTATTAGATCAAATTAATTGACTTTTTAGAAATCGTCTTATTCTAAGGCTAAACAATTGAGGAATATTCCTTGGAAATTACAAGTATAACGTTTTAACTATATAGCAATAGTTTTAACAAAATTATAGTTCATAGAGCAGAGCATAGAATACACATTTTCTTATGTTTACTCAACTTTAAACCCCACTGATCGCAAGATCTTTCTCGATGTTATATTTACGATTGCAGAGATTCTACAGCCTTGATTTATAAGAATGGTAACTCATCTTATAAACTATTAAATTCTCTAAAATATGACGTTTTTACTTTTTGTAAAAATTTATTTTTAACCATTTCTTTCGGACTATAAATGGTATTTTCATGCGAAAAATGTATTTTCAATTTTAAATTGCATAAAGTCATCAAATTTTACCTTTATCTTAATAATTCTGGGCGAATTCGTCAAGAAAAATTGATAGACTTTACAAATACTTTTTGTTTGTTCATTTCTGACAAGAATTAAGGATGCTAGAGTGAATACAGCTGACTAACACAAAAAAAGGAGGCTATATAAACATAGCAATTATTTTTTTTTACTTAAATATCGATTGCTTGATGTGTATACATGACAATGCGCTTATGAATTATACATTAAATTGGCACCAAGAATTTAGAGCGTATCGAGTTTTAGTACCTCATAAAATAAATCGTGAAAATGATTCATGCTGACCTGGTAAACGGGTCGAAGAATGTATAATTTACTAAGATAAATCATGCGAGGACGTAATAATGCGTCTTGTACAATGATTCAAAAATGTAGTCTTAAAATTTTAAGTTGATAACTACAGTATTAATGAATTTATAACTCATAGAACTTATAAAAATAGATAGTATTCTTATATTTACTCAAGTACTATCATCATTGCTCGCAACCTCGTTTTTCGATTTTCCGTGCAGGATTGAGAAAATTATACTGGACGCATTTCATTGAGTAAAGCAACAATTTATAGATAATTAAATTCTCTAGAAAATGACGTTCGTGCTTTTTGTGGAAATTTCTATTTACCAATTTTTTAGTATAGTAGCAGACATTTTATGTTAAAAATGCTCTTTAAATTTAATACTGTATATAAACATGTTATTTTGAGTTTTTCGTCTAAATTCTTGACGACATATTCAATATAATTCTATATTCTTTTAAAAACTATTTCGTTTTTAAATTAAATCCGTTAGTTAGCAACTTAACAACTCAAAATTTAGGCGATTGCAACTTTGACTGAAATATATTATTATAAAGAGGTAAAAATAACTCTGTACTTATGTACTTATATTTAAACTGTGAGCAAATCTTCCAAGTTTTGTGATTTAATAAGTTAGAAAATAATGCTGGAAATATTATGCTTCTAAAAATGCGAAATTAAAATTTTAAAAGTTTTTGTGGCATTTTTTTGGAATTAATGAAAATCCCTTAAAATACTGCATGGACCTAACCTAAAACCATCATAACCCCAAAATGTCACTGTACTTTCGTTGTTTCAAATCCGTTCGAAACTATTATTGAACATCCAACAGCTGCACAAAAATCGACTACTATTTACATCAATAAAAATTGATTGTGCGTTTGTGGAACGTGTCGCACGCACTTTTTTGCATCGCACAGCTCTTCGCATCGCCACCCCTTTCCCTATGCCAACCCCGCCATTCCTCCCTACTAAAATCCCCAAAAAGCCGATGATTCGCGTGGATTTTAACCGTTTTTTTTTCGGCGGTAGCAAGTGTGCCGAATGTCCGGCCGTTGAGAATTTTTTTGCCGCGATTTGTAAATCCACTGGGTGTGTATACACACGCGCCGTTTTACTGTTTTTTTTTATGTAGCGTTGCGTGTTCACTGTTCACCTCAATCGCATGTGCCTATCACGCCGAGGCACACCGAGCGGCGTATTTGCGTGCGAATGCAACAGGGAATTGTCACATTGCGCCCTGGCATTGCATTTCGGCGAAGTTTACGTCCGCCGCGGCGCTCGCTACCAATGGAAATTCAAATATTTTAATGGAAACACGGCGATACAATAAAACTGGCATGTAAATCAATTCCGAGCGAACGGTTTTCAATATTATTACCCTATAACGGGGGCCGGGGGCCGCGGCCGAGCCGACTATATACGTTTCCGCACCCCTCAATGAGGAGGATGGGGGTAGACGTTCGTATGCCGCCCCCCATCGACTACTATTCCCCAGTTTGCAATTCGCAAACGTACATTGTCGACTCCCACCAGTACCACCCGCTCGGATTGTTAAACCGCCACGCTGATTCCACCGCAGATTTTTCGATATATTCATAAATTGCGCAAGGAAACGCAAAATTGTTAAATTTTCATCTATTTTATTTGATTGGCTATTGTTTCAATAGACCGGTGCACAATGTGATTGAATCAATGTATATATTTTAGTGCTTGGATGAAACTTTTACTAGTGATGGTGATAGTTAATAAAAATTAAAAAAAAACTATTGATATTTATAAATAATTTCATTGAATATGCCACTACGAGATATATGAAATATCATAGCTCATCCTGATATTAAAACAAACTGATTTCGCATTACAGTCTCAGGCAATCTCTACAGAAAGTTATTTCAAAAAGTACAAAATTCGGCTCGTATTCCCCAGTTTACTCACCAAATTAATAACGTATAGAAGTTTTACTTAAAATGTTTTTTAAAAGTTTAAATCTTTAAAAGAAGAAGGAAAATTCCCTCAAAAATATAGAAAAAAATCTACAACATATTTTTCTCTCTAAACTCATTTCTAGCAAACATAAAAAAATTGTAGAATGACTTTTTGAGTGGCTTTCACCGAGCACTGCAATTAGTAAGCGAATGACTACAGTCACGTAACGGCAAAGTGCCTCGTTGGTACTGCTGCTGCTCCTGCTGTTCTTGCTGTTCATACTAGGCTCCTGCAGCTGAGCAGGAAAAATCGAAAAGCATTTCATAGATGACCGAGTCGGGAGAGTAGAGGCGTTCAACGTGTACGCCTCAACTCGTTTCCGCATGTACACTGCTGCATCCTGCAGTGGGTTTCGAGGGCGTTGGCCAAACAGCGCCCAGAAACAATATCACAACTCACCGCACACCATCAAAGCATCGTAGGGAAAGGGCAGAGGGGTGGCTCACCATCAGGCCCACTGTTCCAAAGCTGTCTTTTGATATTTAGCTATTTTCCTTTTCCCTTCGGCGCGTCGAGTGATGCCAGGCGCCTCCGCCAAATGCCCAACAATGTACACACGCCAAAGTGTGTGCGCCACCTCCGCCCTGCTGAACGGTGAAAGGCGGGCTATAGCCGCCAACAGAACATGGAGCTTTCGATGAACTGTGTTGCCTTTCCTTTTTGTTGATACACACCTCTTGATGCAACAACTTGTCTTTGTTTAAAATGTTTTCAAGTAGTTTTATGTTTTGATTTTGTATTGTCAGATTTTTGACAGTTAATTATGATGGTTAAGAAGATTAATATGATGCCGGCACGTTTGACATATAACTAAAACTAAACTTTTCTTTTGTCCCTTATTGTGAGATTTTCATCAACTACGTTAAATATAATATAAATGTACATTTCGCAGTAGCTTACCTAATAGCCTCTAAAGTTTATTTTCTTTTATTTACTGCATTTCATTTATTGGTTCTCGCCGTGCATTGGAGTCGAATAGTCGATATTCGATTTGTAAATCTGGGTAGGCAACAAAATAACGCCACTCTTCACGTTGCATATCCACGTTTACACGTATTTCTCGAAAAATCTCTCCAAAAATCGCATAGTCCACTCGATGCAATAAACATTTCTTATCGTGAAAATGTTGAAAATTTATTTTAGAAATGCAAAATTTCAAAGAAATATATCGAGTAAAAATATATAAACAACTTCATAAGATTACTCTCTCTAAATTCCACTTAAACTTTCCCAGTTTCTTACTTTTCACATCTCTTTGCTTTATGATACTTCGTATAAACTAAAAATGCATCACTAGAATTTACTAAATTTCACTTTAACTTAAAAAAAATCCTTTGTTTCGTCCTTTCAACACCTAAAAACATCCAAAAACTTTAAGGCACAAATAAATTTTTCAAAAACAGACAAACATATTGAAAGCATAAATTTCGTGCAGCTTTAAAGTTGTTTGCCCCTAACTTTCCACTAAAGGGAGCCGTATGTGGGCCGAGGTTTGTGCAACAAAAGCGTGGAAATGGTGAACAAATTTCTTTCGCCGGCGCCGACGTCGGCAAGACGGGGCCTTGCCTGGTTTTCCGCCAAGTCGCTTACTTGTAAGACGTTTTACGCCGAACTACACACCACCACAACCATCAATCATCGTTATGTCACAATTTATCATGGCCGTGCAGGAAAAAATAGAGAAAGGAGTCAATTTTCCAATTATATGCTTTGCTGGAATTTTTCAATTTTCGGAGCACTTTATTTCATTTGTTACTTTCAATTTAACCTAACCTACCCTAAAATAACTAATAAATATCCTAACTTAACCTAACTTAATCTAATTTAATATAACTTCACCTAACTTGACCTAACTTAACCTCTTCAGACCACCTATGCAGAGTGAAAGATGGCCCTCATAGCAGTCGAAGAAGATTAATTGCGAGCCGCGTAAACTCTGCAATGCTGTACGCGGCCCCCGCCTGGCATAGAGCTATGCAAAATAAAGCGAATAGAAATACTCCGTTAGTCATACAGAGGCGTCTAGCTATAGGAGTAGCGAGTGCGTACCGGACGATTTCCACTGATGCCGCACTTGTCA
>JAODAC010022028.1:0-71128 GCA_027575185.1 Mimaenictus wilsoni
TATTTATAAGTATCTAATGTTTGTTTATGATTAGATAAGTTAATCATGATACATCGGGATTGTTCAGGAAGATCTGAAAATTCAAATTTTGCTTTTCACTAGAATAAATCTCCCTTACATCAGATAGTATCGTATTTCTAAGGTCCCCGGACCACGCACCTGAATGAATGCTGCGGTGTGGGTGAGTGAGACAAACACGGTCCTACGCACCGACATTAAAATGCGAAAAATATTCTCGTCACATTCGCGGGCATGTTGCGTAACGTTGGCCGGCCCGATAAAGGTAGGCGTCACACCTTTATCGACGTGTTGGTCGGGACATTTTTAATTGTTGCGAAAAGTCGAGGGGGCAGTCCGGCTCGGTATAAATTTGGAAATGTCGAGCTACCACTGGAAGTCGGCGGCGAAAAAAAAAAGTCGCACCATGCCGAATGGCGAATGCTTCCCACGAAAATCGACGCTGACCATATGGTCTTAATTTATTTCTTTTATTTCGGGCGTATTGTAATTTTGTCGCTGATATACTTTAGTTTCTTTGTTTTATATCGTATGTAATATAGCAATCACGACATTGCTCTCGAATTTTGTCACGATTTTTGTCTTGGAATGTTCCACCTTAAAATTGTTCTATTATTGCATAACAACTTTGAGATAGAGAGAGAGAGAGAGAGAGAGGATTATTTATTTTCTGTTTCGAGGTATTCATTGATAGATTCATTCAGGATTTCTTTTTTTGTAACAAGCTGATTAGGTTGTGTAAGTTTATCAGCTGTTAGTGAGGTTTTCGTATTTTACGTAGAGAACATGAAAGTACACTTCTATTCTTTATTGTTGACTAACAAACAATAACAATAGGTCACGGTTCTAAGAGAAAAAGAAAAGAACCACTTATATAACGTTTTATTATATTTTTGTATTCAATTATTTCAAGAAATACTAGAAATAAAATTGCTTGAAATAAATTTATGAAGAAAAATACTAAAAATGGAAATATGCAATATAATAATAATATAATTGCATTAATTAGAAAAAGAAAATGAATAATGCCACCGACAGGACTTGAACCTGCAATCCTCGGAATTAACATCCTAAAAATTCTTCTTCTTCTTGCTGATTTATGGATCTTGGCAACAAGGCCCTCTGATCCAGAATTAACTCCACATAAAAGAAGCAGGTTATGTATCAACTTAAACGGATGACATTACTGACAGCAGAACGGCAAAAGTATGGGTTCGCATGTTCACTCATACTTTTGCCGTTCTGCTGTCAGTAATGTCATCAGTTTAAGTTGATACATAACCTGCTTCTTTTAGTGGAGTTAATTCATAATAACATGACATTTTAAAAGATGATTTATTTGAAAATTCAAAGAGAGATTCGACAATTAGAGGAGCAGCAGAAGCTAGCACAAAATTTACATTTAATGGAGGAGAAAGCCCTTGATTGAATAAATTATTATACAAAAGATTTTGATTAATTCTGTTAGAGTTATATCAAAAAAAAAATAATTTGAATTGCCAATTTCCCCGCAATCACACAAATTTGAATCCCGGCTATCCTAAAAATTGCCTACCAATGATTATTTGTTCATATTGATATGTCAAAAGCAACGTTGCCGCAGTCATACAGAATGAGAATATGGTGGTACTAGTGCGTTATGTTAGAAAATCATCAGAGAGATTATGAAAAATGGCTGATGTATGATTACATTCCACATAGTTTTCTAATTATTTGGTGCTCAAGCACCCCCGGAAGTTTTTTAGTATTGATATACTTTTGCTTGAGAGGGTTGTCTTATTATACATTGGAGATAGTTAGATACCACGAATTATGTAGAAAATTTTATAGAAGTATGACCTTTGATGACACATGAGCTACTTTTTTTTGATTTTACCGAGCATCGACTGCTATGGTCATTAGCTCTATTCAATTCTTTTTCAATGTAATTAGTCATATTAGAGGCTAACACTGTTGATAAGAAGAAGAATTCACTTTAATATGCATCCCCACCGGGAATCGAACCCGGGACCTCATGGACAGTGGTCATCGACGAAACCACTGCGCCACTTGGCTGGACACATGAGCTACTATCAACAAAATTAGGAAAAATTTACCCACGACATCATGGCTACACCATAGCATAGGAGTATACAAACATGTCGGCAAAACATGTCCGAAAACTATTTGACCCGCAACTAGGCTTGGGAGATCCCCTTTGTAACATTTTAACCTTCAAGCTACCACTGCAAAAATAGAATTGTCGTGAAGTGCCTATAATCCTTTGGGATTGTTTGGAAAGGCTCTAGAAATTCACAATTCCCTTATTACTAAAACCAAATTTCCAAATATGAGATTATATTGTGATAGAAGAACCGCAAAATACAAAAAAAACTTATTTTAACGCCATCTGGTGTTGGAAGGAACAAATCAATTTGCCAGATGGCGCTGTTGACGCATTATGTAATTATTTAACCGTTTTTTTTTGTAGCAGGAAACGTAATAAAACAAATAGAATCAGATTCTTTAAAAATTATGTCATATCCGGTCAAATCATAATCATGCTCGATTTTATGAATCATTTAATATTTCATTTGCAAACATATTTAAGGTTCTACTGAAATTTCGAAAGGCTAAGTTATTTACAAGTTACAAAGAGGAATTTTATCAGTCGGATGTAAAGTTGACTTATACATTTATACATGTAAATATTTAAATATTATAACTTTATATGCATTGTGTACACGGTGTCATTTTGCAAAATGCATGCAATTCGACTTCACTTTCTAAAACATGAAAGTGTACTTACATCCACGAACAATCGCAACCTTTAAAGGTGAGATGAAAATCGAGATGATGCGCTATGGCGCCGGCCAGTCTGCGCATGCGCCACGCATTTGCCCACTTAACTGTACTTTACTGAAACGCATCGTATCAGCATAATTGTTGCTTATTATAGAACAATTGCATTTCAAGGAGTGTGTGCGCAGACGGATGAGTACAGACACAGGTGCCTCTACTGCACCTCTAACTCAACTGTGTCGGTTAGGATTGCACATTGTATGGCTATTACTGTATGTGCGAGCATCGACCGGAAGTTTGGGCAGGTAACCGGAAAGAGCACTTGTTCAATAAGGTGGTACCAACATCACACATGCATATGGTTTAGTCAGGATGGTCTTTAGCGGTTTTAAAAATTCGTTGCCATTTTAGTAGTAACAACTTTGGCAACATGGTAGTAAACAACGTGTTGAATGAAAATTCAACTTTTGCAATTACAATAAATTGAATAAGTTTGCGTGCTGACCATATTTAGTGGTCCGGCATTCAACATGCGTAGAAAAAATAATGAATCGAAGCATCGTCGTCGTCGTCGTCAGCTGGTGATCGTGTGAGCGAGAGACGCCTCCGTACGGCCCTGGATCCTACTTAAGTCGCGCAACGCTAAGCCCAACTCTTCGCGGGGCATGACGGCGAATCATGCAAGCGGCAAGTCCGTGGCTCTCAGTTTTGCGTGGCGGTACGGCTGCGGCGGGTTTGCCGTGGCATCGGGCGTCCAACAACGTGAGCGACTGTTTTGGGCTCGTCAGTACTCACCTGGCGAACCACCTGTAAATATATCTCTCGTATCCGATCCGCGGTCGCGCTCTCCGGTGACGACCGGCGCGAATTATCCATCGATTGTTGTCTATCACTATAGTTACCAAGTCGCAACAAATTGCAACAAAGAGACAGGACAAACGCAGGCGTTGAATTTCTCTATAGCCGCGACTAACATGATTTTAATCCGAGGCCTGCATGACCAACGCGTGTGAGCAGTGATTTACTTGGGATACTATAAAGGATAGTATTTTTAAACTGGCGATTAAAGATACTAGTGAAGATGTCAATGTATAAATTCAGCAAGGACACCTCGTCCGGCTCGAATCGGCTGTACGTGCAGGGAACGCAGGGACCTACCGGTCCTCCGATCGTTACCAGTATCACTGATAACGTTAATCTGGAGGCGAAATTTACGAACCGGAAACTGAGTACTGAGGTACTCGGCAGTTCTATTGAGTCGATGCAGACGAGCCGGCCGAGGGAGGATGGCACCAAGAGGATAACAACCCGGATTGTGCGGAAAGTTACCACTTTGACACGTGGTGAAGAGAAGAGCCAGTCGAAAGGGTTGAATAATCGCGCCCAGACGAAGAGCATCGAGTATACGGTTGATGTCGAGGATATGGGAGTGATTAAACCTAAAAAAGTTAAGGTATATAGTTATTTATAATATTTTGAGAAATAAATTTGATAGAACCTTATTAAACAAAGATGTAGATAGAGAGATCTGAAGTTTATCTGAAGATTAATAAATGTGATTCCTGTGAGTGTTAAATTCCCTGGGAATACTAAATTTAAATAAATAAAAATGTCCTGCAAATTCCCGAATGTAGGAGTAATGTGAAGAATGTGTCTGAATAAACCTAAAAGCTTAATATTTATAGAAATTTACAACATATTTAGTATTACAGAAAAAATGGTGGCCTAAATCTGAGAATAGTAGGATGATAGTGTTCTCAGGAGCCTGAACCTGAGAACTTTGAGGTACTTTGAGTTTGATAAATATGATTATACTCAATCTGCCTTCAATGATTTAGTTTTGTAAAATAAGAAGAGACTTGCAACATAGACTAAGCCAAATCAGAATTGTGTTGATGCTGTGGGTATTGAATACTTCCGGAGTAGTAAGATTAAATAAATAAAAATTAACCTGTATAGTCTGTAAATAAACTTCAAAATTTAATATTAATGAAAAAATGATGTTAGCACATGAGTCATTAAATATTTAAACTTCTTTGTTTCGAAGACGTATGTTTACAAAAATTCTTGATTATGTAACAAATATAGTTGAATTCAGAGGGGTAAAACATATTGTCCTTCCTGGATGTGTTTTGATGTCCAAATTCATGAAATATGCAAACCATGTTTTCTTTGTTTTGTTGGCGCATGTTTACAGAAAGTCCTGAAGATTCGACGGTGTAACGGTATAATAATTTCAGAGGGTTAAAACAGTTTTTCTTAAAATCAAAATAACTATAACTATCTTTCTATCTATAACGAATGTAGAAGTAATGTTAACAATATAATTAATTAAACCCCAAATAACTTGTTTACACAACAAAAACGTGTTTATGTTACATTAAAGGAAGAAAGATTGTTTAAACCAGAGAATTCTATCATCGACATTGATTCTATCATTGAATTCTATGGCTGACGAGATAATGTCATCAAATTTTTTTTTCTTGTTTTAAAAGCGTATTCTTGCAGAGATATCTGTAGAATCAGCTTACAAAATTGTCAGACATTTTTTGAAACCTATAGGTGTTAAATGTTAAAGTAAATACTAAGTTGATCTATGTTAAATTATGCTGATGAACATTGAATATACAAATAATGCTATAAATGTAACTAAACAAACATAAAAAAAATCATATATATGTATCATTAGAAAGAGATTGTTTAGACCTGAAAACTATCTATCATCCTACACGGTTTGACAATTCAAGATTGAAGACCCCGAAACAATGTCAACTGTTTTTATCTGTGGGCGTCAAAACACTAACGGTTTAATTAAATTGATTTAAAACTAATATTGCATAATTGTCCTGCCAAGTGGCGCAGTGGTCTGGTCCATGACTACTGACCGCGAGGTCCCGGGTTCGATTCTCGGTGGGGATGCATAGTAAAGTGAATTCTTCTTCTTCTTGTCAATAGTGTTAGCCTCTAATATGACTAATTGCATTGAGAAAGTATTGAATAGAGCCATAGTAGTCGACGCTCGGTAAACTCAAACAAAAAAAATATTACATAATTAATCGATTAAGATATGATCATGATCAAAGCACACAAACATGTTATTTATTTAGCTGGCGTCGAAAGTATCGCCTTTAGGAATGCAAAATAAAACCTCATAAAAAGGCGTGTGGGTGCGCGTGGGCGTGCCCGTGGCATTTTTTTTTTCTTACTTACATCAAAACAAATAAGTGCAGCAAGCACACCAAACCATACCTACCTTCTGTCTGCCACCGCACCATAAATCGTCAACAAACATGCCCGCCCGATCTGTGTCAATGTCAATTTACATAAACGTTTTCTTCATTGACACAGGCCGCCGCCACAGCCTGCACGTATATGCCATGCCGACTGCCGGCAGCTGTGTGACTGAAAATTGTTATTAATTGCGTTATGATACACATTACACCTTTTACGCCGGCTTCCATCGCTTCCTTGTAGGGAGGTGCCACTTTGTTAAATCCTGCAAAACACACTCGCACTCACACGCAGGCGGATAATCGTAATAACACGCTCTGCACGCTGTAGTTTTTCAGTCTATCAAATTAAGTGCTTAATCGCCGAATATAATACGCAATTGACTTAAATGTCCAAGTAATTTAATCGAATCGGGGCGTAATAATTATACGAAGCTGTTTCTTTTCATATAACGCATTCTTTTATATTCCTCGATGTTTATTAGTGGTAATTGGGAGTGAATAATGATGGCAGACGTGCTGAGTTTTTTTTATTTTATTTCTCCAACAATTTATTGATGACCTCATCGGTTGACTGCGCAACTATTCGGCGTGGACAATGCGCGCGACTTTTGCGAGTTTTGTCGCCATTTTCAATTAGATGCTTGCATTGTATTCGCACATGCAACGTGCACATTAGTGTTGACTTGTGAGTCTAAGGAATGCAATAGTGTTGGAGCCTTTTTTTGTTCGGAAAGACTGCCACCGATTGCACAAGTGCTTATTTGCATATTGCGATGATTGAATGTTTGATTAATAAACTAGCTTCTGAGTTGTTGTCGTAGACAAAGTTTATATGAGAAAAATATGCTGGATCGATCTGTGAGATAGCGGATTGGAATGCCGAAACATGGTTTTTAATTGAAGTCGATCATGTTTTGATATGTATCTTTTTTATTGGAATTAGATGTATTCTAGGTTGATTTCATTGAACTAAGAAGATATTAGCGGATTTTTTTATTCTAGGTCATTTTCAACAATAGATTAACCGTAATTGTTATTTCAAAAACAAATTTAGTATGTTTTTGATAGGCATTCCCTGTAAAGTTCTAAAGGTTAGAATCATGGTTTGGCAATGGTTCTTGTTGTGACTATGAACGCCAATGAGATACCAAACTTATTGCTATAAATGTAGTGGTTGTTGCGATTCGAAACATTTCTATTTGTTGCGGTACCCTTCAAACGATTTCAAAAATTGGCGGCATTCAAAGAAGCAATTTTCAAAATGTAACCATGTTGAACGATTTGGAGACCCTTTGCAGTTGATTTAATTAACTTGTACAAGTGGGTTCCCCTAGGAACAAATTCAAACAGAACAAATCAAAACAAAGGAAAGGTCCTTCCAGAGTTGATTCAGGCCTTAAGCCCGTCATTCCCTGGAAATTTCTAAATCTTAAGACTAGCTTTTGAAAAAGGTCGAATCAGGGTTAATTCCAACGGCGACTATGCATATCAAACTCCAGGCTTTTTGCAACGAATGACGCTTATAAATTCCGGTGGATTGAAGACTAGAAGGATAGCAATAATTGCATTACTATTATAGCAGAATTTATTACAATGTTAAAAACTATATTAGCAAAGTAAAATCTATGTTAAAGGTGATTTTAAGGTTATAAAATATGCTCAACAGCCCGTGGGAAAACCTCTCAAAACTCAGTTTGCGAGGCAATTGATTCGCATTCGGTTGAAAACTTTGACGTCGTTTTGTGCTAGGCCCGAAACGCTCTTTTGCGGGCGGCACTTCTATGGTAACGGCGTCGATTAACCCGAAAAGAACCGAAAGACAAAGTGCAGGCAATGAAAACAGCACCACAGTTTGTAACGCATGCGGTTCGACGACTTTGCCTTCCCGATTGTTGCTTGCATCTGGCAGACAAAGTGGCTCTCATCTGCGAAGCGATGAGAACGTTGAAACAGCGCTCCTTTAAACGCACAGTAAATGGCATTTTAAGAATGCTGCTGTATAGTGTTAACAACCGACTAATTTAATTAATCTCGTGTTCGACAATCGAATTTTCGAGCTGGAATTGAGCCTGGCGGTTCGCAGCCTAGTTTGGGTGCTATTTGATAGATTGTAAATTGTAATTGACCTTTTTTCTCTCTCTCTCTCTCTCCTTGCGCTTTGAATTCTCCGTCTCGGGGTTTTAAAGAGCGTCATAGTTCGTAGGCTTCACGCTTCGTTTTCCATCTTTTGCGATTCGTATCTCTTTCACGAGCGCTGCGCGACTGCATATTTTGTGTCACGAGTTTGGCCGCGCTATTGTGCGTTGGTTTTCGTCGAAATGACCTCAGCGAGTGCTCGTAATAATCCGTGCGCCTGTCTTGCTTTTGCAGATCTCCGATATCGTCGTCGGCAACGAGCAGAACATCTCGGCGAAGGACTACCTCCTGCGGTGGGCGAAGAAAACGACGCATAAGTATCCGGGCGTACGGGTTACCGACTTTACGAAGTCCTGGCAGGATGGGCTCGCCTTCACGGCGATCATTCACAGGAATCGACCGGATTTGATCGACTGGAGGCAGGCGCGTCAGCAACATGCACGCCAACGCATGGAGACTGCTTTCTATTTGGCTGAGAAGGAGTATGGTGTTACCAGATTGCTCGATCCAGAAGGTACGTTCTTTTTTTTATTTGTGAGATTCGGGTTGAGGGTGCTAAGTAGTCCAAGTAATCCTGAAAGTGGTTTTAATATTAATTTTGCCATGGTATCATCCCCGATGTCTAAACTTGATTTTTTTCATGAAATCCTTCTTTCGGCTATAGTCGTTCCCTTCCTGCGAATGTATTAGGTTGTCAAGTGTGTCCTCACGCTCGCTCTATCGACACTTTGCATCTGTGATTGTGATGGCACACCTACATCATGACTTGTGATTCTAATATTTTCTATTTTGGTTCTTGGCCAGATGTGGATACTCATGAACCTGATGAGAAATCCCTCATCACGTACATTTCATCCCTGCATGAAGTGTTCCCTGAGCCACCAGCAATCCACCCGTTGTACGACGCGATGGCTCAGCAGAAAGCCCAGGAATATCGCGAATTGGCTTCATCCCTACACCTGTGGATGAGGGAGAAGACGAGTCTGATGCAAGACCGCTCCTATCCGAACACCCTGATCGAAATGAAGAAACTCGCGTCGGAGTTATCCCGGTTCCGTAGCGATGAACTGCCCCCGAAACAGCGCAATAAACACCACCTTAACCAACTTTTCCGCGAACTCGACAAATACTTCAAAACCGTCGGAGAAATCGACATCGAACCCGAACTTCAAATCGACACGATTGAGCGCAACTGGACGCGATTGATGGTCGCCTACCAGGAGCGCGAACGCTTTGTCAACGACGAAATCAAACGACTCGACCGCCTCCAACGACTCGCCGAAAAGGTGCATCGCGAGATTAAGCAAACGGACGCGAATCTCGACGTCATCGAGCGCCATATCGACGAAGAGGCCCGCCGTCTCGATCGCATTCACCCGCTGGAGGCGAAACGCATTGCCGATCAGGTTGACGCCGACTTAACGAACATCGAATCGACGATTCAATCCCTCATTACCGACGTGCACACGTTGATCAACGGCAGATACCCACAGGCTCCGGATCTAGAGAAGCGCGTGAAGAAACTCCATGAGCGATGGGTGGCAATGAAGCACTTTATGATACGCAAGCTGGTGGAACCGCTGGCGAATGTTAGCTTCCCGATTGAGGAACGCACCGTTACCAAGCACATTCGAACGGTGCAAGAGACAAGGAATGTGGATACTAATCCACATTTCAGGAGTCTTCAGGATGCCATTGAGTGGTGTAAGATGAAATTGAAGCAACTTCAGGAAGCTGAGTACGGTTCTGATCTGGCTTCCGTCCAACACGAGTTTGACATTCATCAGAGGGAGCACAAACAAGTGGATAACTTCCATGCCAAGGTTGATGTATGCGTCAAAGGACGACAGTATTTCGGCGGGGAAGAGCTCACCCTCTACAATCAACATCTGAGCACTTTACAGAAAGTCTACGCTGAGCTGGTGACCGTTTCGAATAATCGCATGAGCGAATTGGATAGTCTCCTAGATTTCATTAAATCCGCCACCAATGAGCTGCACTATCTAAACGAGAAAGAAGAAATTGAGGTGTTGAGGGACTGGTCGGATACGCAGATGAATCTGAATGCTGTAGAGAAATATTATGAGGTGAGTGTTACATATTTATATTTCTTATTATTATTTTGGGCAACTCTGTAATGAGTTTGTTTGTTAACATGCAGCTTATTTATGGCAATGGTGGTGAGGTAATGCATTAATACTTTATTATTTATTCAGAGTTTTTAGCCAATTATGAATTTGTGCTTTTAATTTATGCGTTATAGTCGTTAATGAGCGAGTTGGAGAAAAGAGAGATCCAATTTGGTTCCGTGCAAGATCGGGGCGAAAGTCTCGTCTTCCAGAATCATCCTGCAAGTAAGGCCATTGAAGCTCATATGTCATCGATGCAAGCTCAATGGGCATGGATTCTTCAACTCACGCATTGTCTGGAAGAACATCTGAAGAATGCTCAGATATATCAAGATTTCTACAGAAATGTTGGACAGGCGGAGAAATGGCTCAAAGAGTAAGTTTTAGGTTAAATGTATTTCTGCGATGTGATAACTTGTAAAGGTTAAGTTTTTATCGTTAAATTATATTGTATTTTGTGTCTTACAGGAAAAATGATACATTGAATAACGAATACAGTCAAAGTGAGTTCACTTTAGATCAAGGTGAGCGCCTTTTACAAGGTATGCAACTACTCCGAGATGAGCTCAACGTTTTCGGGGATACGGTGCAGCAATTAGCTGCACGTGCCGAGGAAGTCGTCCCCTTGAAACTACGTAGGCAGCCTGTAACTAGACCGATTACCGTTAAGGCCCTTTGCAGCTACAAGCAAAATACTGTAAGTTAACCTCATTATTTTAAGGTTATGTTCTCATTAATGGTGTGTACTCATTTTAATATAGTTTGCAATGGAAAAGAACAAGGAATGTACATTGACAGACAACTCTGGAAGGATTAAATGGCGCGTCCATAACGATAAGGGAGTTGAATGTCAAGTTCCAAGCGTCTGCTTCGTCATTCCACCTTTAGACAAAGAAGCCCTGGATGCTGCAGATCGCCTGAGGAGGCAATACGACCTCACGATTCAACTCTGGCAGAAGAAACAACTCCGAATGCGTCAGAACATGATCTTCGCCACCATTAAAGTAGTCAAAGGATGGGACTTAGCTCAGTTTATTGCTATTGGCGCTGACCAACGCAACGCTATTCGTAGGGCACTTAATGATGACGCTGACAAACTCTTTGCTGAAGGCGATCCATCCGATCCGCAGTTGCGCAGACTTCGCAGGGAAATCGACGAAGTTAACAGACTTTTCGATGAGTTGGAAAGACGCGCACGCGCCGAGGAAGAGAGTCGCAACCAAACTCGAGTGTTCAACTCTCAAGTGAGTACATTACTGCAGGCACTAGAAGAAGCTGAACGGGTCATTAATCAACGTGTGATCGCCCATCTTCCACGCGATATTGACTCGCTGCAACATCTTGTCCTGGAACATAAGGAATTCGCTTCAAGATTACAGAACCTGGAAGCTGATATCGACCAAGTGAAGGATACGTTCAGAAGCATTACGTTGAAGACGCCACAGCACAAGAAAGACCTGGAGAAGGTGCTCAATAAGTGGAAGAACATTTGCAACATTAGCAATTTGTACATTGAGAGGCTGAAGTGCGTAGAGATTGTGCTCACTGGAATGGAGGATGCTTCTCAGGTGATTAGCGATTTTGAGAGGAAGCTGGCGCTGTTCCATGAGCTGCCTAACTCACGCAAGGCACTTGAAATGGTGCACGATGATCTTTTGAAGCTGCAGTCTGCAGCCGGCCAGCAGCAAATTGCAATGGATCAACTTAATGACGATTTTGACAACACGCGTCGACTGACGGAGAAATCTAGACCGAATCATCGTGGTCCTCATAATGACGTCAAGCGTCTGGATGATGATATCCAGAAATTGAACAATCGCTGGAGCAATGTCTGTGCGCAATTAGCAAAGTCGTTGAACTCTGTCGAGCAGGCATACACTCTATTAAAGAACTTTAAGAAAGCGAAGGAGGTCGAGGATGAATGGATCGACGAACAGTATACCAAGTTGGAGACGTTGCAACCGTTGATGCACAAACCTAAAGATAATTTGGAAGCGACCCGAGTAAGTACTAGGTTATGGGCCAAATCTTTTTTAGGTTAAAGTCAAACATAATCTATAATAGATTAAGTTTGACATGGTTAGGCACAAAGTGGTTTAGGTCGTTGTAATAACTAAAACTAGAGCACCAAATGAAAAAGGAAAATGATTCACGAAATTATCCACTAGGACACACATTTCGGGGTGGGTTTTGGTTTAGGGAAGTGCAACAGGTTCGATCAGGGAATGGTGTAGATTGTTTAGGGTTGGGCACAAATTGTGTACTTTTACACCAAGCACTTGGATGAACTAATGACTAATCCGTAAAACCACTAAATTGTTATTTGCAGAATCTTCTAAACACTGTAGTAGAACGTGCACCTAACATTGAGAACGTCAACGACAAGGGTGGCCGATTTATCCGCGAAGGAAAGGTAAATATTTTTGAATGACTCCTCCAAAACATGTTCATCATTCGTGATACATGATATACATTCAGAAACGAGGTTTGTAATTAGCCAGATTCAGAGCCAGCATTGAGGATAGGTTGAGATTGAATGGATGAAGTATGAATGAGCATTTACACATGTTAATTCTTAAAATTCTATCTTTTTAACACGATTTCTCCTAAGAATTTCACCAGAAATTCCTCCTGGGCTTTTTTATTTCTCTGGTTTGTGGACTTAATCTGTAAGCATTCTCATTCACTAGAAACCTGGGTTAAAACATTTACACAGACTCACTACATTAAATCATTTTACATTCATTTGTTCTTCAGTTTTCTTCTGCGATTCTTTCTTTTTTTGATACATTTTTCAAAAATATATAGACTACAATGCTATATATCACGAAATATCACCTAATTTCGAACTTACTGAAGCACTAACCTTGCTTTAACCGAAACTATCTAACCCTTAACACTAGATCTGGAGCAAAGCGCTGCAGCGCTTCCGGGAGCAGATGCTCGAGTGTCAGCCGTCGATGGACACCGAGTTGGCGATGCTTCAGCAGGCGAATGGTGCGCCCTCAGGGGCGGATGCCACCTCGCAGGAACTCGACCAGTTCAACGCGAAATACCAATATATTGTCGATCGTATCTATGGCAGGATGCAGGAAATTGCGGCGAAGTGTCCATCGGATATTGTCACCTTGGTAAGTGCAGTTTTTTTTTTTAACTTTGCTAATAATTTCCCGGGTAAATATTTGTTGCCATCTTGTTACCGGCCATATTGTTGACTACTGTCGCCATCTTGTTAGAGTTATTATCATCGAAATTAATATAAATACTTTATTTGGGAAACATATAGAGGTATAATCGATATTATGTGAGTTCTACTGCAAAAAAATGCAAGTCTGAGACGTAAATAAACACAATTTGTGGGAGAGGTTTTTTTGTTAGGTTAATTTTCCTAATGTTAGCTCACTTCAGATGAAATTAGGTTAGGCCAAGATACCTAACATAAAGGGGTTGGGCTGAGTTTTCACAATTCATTATATTATCTGAATTTAATGAGAACACATTATAAACGTTCTCTAGAGCAGCGGTCGCTAAACTTTTTGACCTCACGGACCAGTTAATTCATAATTTAAATCCCGCGGACCACTAATAGGATTTTTTAAGTGTTAAATATATTTATTTTAAAAAAATGTGATCAAAGAACACATAAAATGTACCTAGTTAATAAAATGAAATTATTAATAGTAACCAAGTTATGAAAGCTTTATTAATAAACCATAATAAAATAAACAAAAATTGCACAAACAAAACAATTAAAAGATGGTTTAAATATATCAAACTTTTAGCATTTTTAACATGATGAGTAAGTATATACCACATTTTTCTGCGGACCAGCGAAATTTTCTCGCGGACCACTAGTGGTCCGTGGACCACCATTTTGGCAACCGCTGCTTTAGAACGTCTAAAAAATGTGACAATATTACAAAAATTGCATCACTGCAACCGAATGGTGTCACGGGATATTAATACTCGCTGAGAAAACAGGTTACTGCAGCGATTATTCCGGAAAATTTTCTGATTTTATAATTACTAATTTAGATCAGTCGACAGTTGTTAACAAATTCACAGACAATATAAACCAAGTCTGAGCAATAAAAGCAATAAAATAACAGCCACGCCACTCATACAATAGTTAAATTCCATTTTATAATTGTGGGTTGCAAAGTCATGACATCATACCTCTCGTTGTTGTTTTCTTGCTATTTTATGACGATAGGCGCCATAATTTGCATATTTAATACGTCAAAAACGTGAAATATGCACTGAATGGAAGTGTGTTGATATTTCGAACGCGAGGTTACTATAGTTAAATGTTCTTCAACTTGAGTTGTGACAGACATTACGTTCGCCTGGCATCAGTTCTATTTATATAACATTCGATTTCGTATAGTGGACGTACAGCTCAACATTAGCAGATAAAATTTACATATTTTCTCGATATTTTATTCCAGTGATTACGACGTTGTTTTTAGCCTTACTAAAGTATATTCAGACTTAGATACTGATTATTCAACTGATGACTTCACTTCAAGTCAAGTTTTAGTCAGTAATATATTCGCCAGAACCTGAGACTAGATCATTAATAATTATAGGGTAGGTGATTAATTATTTTTTTATTACTAATAACTTTCAAATGATATGCAGAATGATAAATATCACGTAATATTAACCTGTATTCATGTCAAGGTTTATTTGTTCCGGTATTTATTATAACCTTTTTCGGTTTCTGTGAGACTTGTTTACTTGTTAGGTATTTGTTGCCAAAATATTAACTTTCACTTACTTGTGTAAAAATCCAAGAATTTACTAGAGTAGAACCTCAAATTCTTAAATAAATATTTGGGAAAATATGGCAGAAAGACTGTAATGGTCGATAGCCGTTAAAATATATCTATCTATCTATCTCTATTTGGGAAAAATACGATAAAACGATCAAAAATTCATTCTTAATAATTTAGGCGAAATTAGTTCCAAATGCAGAAGTTTGACTAATTTATTGGAGATTTTACGATTTATTTTGCTGCTCCTCACGTAGACACATTGTTGGCAAACATATTAGTAACGGGTGTGAATTGCCACCATTCTAATTGAATCAAACATGGCAAAAATGTGCAGCGCTTGCCCACGAAGTTACCACCTCCACACAGTAGACGGCGGCGCGTCTCGCCGGCGGTGTGGCGATGGTTGTGGTGGTGGTGGTGGTGGTGGAAGCGGTGGCAGCGCCAGTTGGCGTCTGACCGTCGGTGATGCTGTAGGCGAACGCGCGCGACCCTCGGGGCCTCCTCGCGGATCGAACTTCTCAAGGCGTATTCGTCACCGGAATATGCTGCCTTGCACGACGCTAGAAATGACGAATTAATACATACTCGGTGCGTTTGATAACGAGCCGTGGGCAAAATTACGGATTAAAGCAGCCGGGAGTGACGCTTTCTTGATACGCTGTGATAATAATAAGCCTTGCAATGGATAAATTTAAGGAGAACCTGCACAAGTACAGCTTTTCGAACGAGCTTGCGAATATACCATGGGTAAAACTCTATTTTGCTGCTTTGTTTAAATTTAGCACTACACCTGGTTACATTGGGAAAATGTGCGGTTTTCACTTTGAAAATGTTATCAATTGTTTGCTTAGGTAACTCGCAAAGTTTCAAGTGTTTGTGCAAATATTATATTTGAAATGCTAGTAATTCCGTTGATGAAATAAGGTTTATATTTAGCCAATTGTTATGCTGATGCAGTTTTTGCAATCGTTTCTGATGTCACAAAAATGTGTTACAAAAGATTTCAAAAAAAAGAATGAAGTCATGATAGTCATCTTCAAATTCATGGTTAGATGATATCCTTGGATGATGATTATCATCAAAAACCGAAATGGAATGTTAAACTTGACATTAGCATTTTAACCTGCCAAATAAGCGAAGCGTGGCTTTTATTGCTTGTAATATACCCACAATTGCATGATTTATGTAGGTGGAACTTGATTATTCCCTAGGCAGGCTCACTGGTTCAATTGGCAACATTTATGAATTTTAATCGAGGCTTTTTCTAGTTTATAATTAATTTTCTTATGTGTCTGGAATAGTAATTAAATTTACAGAAGGTTTTATGTGGTTATCCTAATTGCGTGGTTTTGTTAATTATAGCGCCTCGTCGAAAATATGCAACCGGCACCCTTCAAAACGTACAAATCGGAATTCCACATTAGTTCAGGCACGGAGCATACTTCTACCTTCACTACGACCACCCACTACACGAAACAGTAAGTTCTTTTTCTTTTGTGCGTAAATTTATGGAAAGTCGCTGTGAAGTTGAGTTGTCTAAAGTATTGGTATCGATAAGTATCGAAAGTATCATCTAAGTTTCGGTACGCCATCTGCGTATCGAAACTTGAACTCTATAAAGCTTTCTACATACCAACTGATATAACAATTTGAAATGTTGCATACTTTTATTGTAAACGAACTATTCAGGGACTTTGTGGATACTTTTGGTACCAATACCGATCGATTTTTCTGAAATTTTGACCCTCCTATCGGGTGGGCGAAAAGCGGTTGTTATACTAAGATTTCTTTAAACAGATATGTGAAAACTATGAAAATCGAAAACGGTTCACCACTTGCGCACGACAATAATGGCGATAACGTGCGCAACGGTAACACGCGTACTTACACCTCCAAAACGCATATTACTTCCGAAGGTACGTCCCCAATGGAAACGAGCATTCATTCCTTGAAACGCGTGCATAAACAGAGCGAGGAGTTGATCTCCGATCCGATTATACACGCGCCAGGTATTAAGAACCCATTTACCGGGGAAATGATTAGCATAAGCGAGGCGATTGCGGCGCGCATTTTAGACGTGCGCACCGGAAAGATCGTGGTGCGTCCTGATGGAACGCAAATGACGATAGACGAAGCGCGAAAGATTGGCATGATTGAGCCCATACTAGCTGAACGCCTTATGAGCCCCTGTGGGTATCGTGGTGATGAACGTGACAACATGACCCTACTGGAGGCAATCCAGACGAAGATTTACGACGCCGAACATAGCACCATCGAGTCGAACGAGAAACGTATTAAGGTAACTCTTCCTTCAATGAGTCGTGATGATGGCGGTTTCGATTTGGCGTCCGGTAATTACAAACTCAACACGGGTGAAGTTATCACAACTAAGCAGGCGTTCCAACGGGGTTACCTTACGACGCATATCACCAGCCGGTTGGAAGCCGGGGCGGTGTCCTTGTACGATACGTTGAATCGCGGATTGGTTGATGACCGAACAGGCTGGGTGGTTGATAGACTATCCGGGAATAAATATCAGGTTGATGCGGCAATCAAAACCGGGGTTTTGGATGGTGAGGTTCGTGAAATTGTTGATTCTAAACATGACACTAAGATTACATTATCCGCTGCGTTAGAGAAAGGTATAATAAATCCAAAGTTAGGTAAATTTATCTATAATCATGAAAAACTTTCGTTTTCGGAAGCGAAAAAGCGACAGTTGATTGTTAGACCCTTGACTTTGATGGATGCGAATGATTTGCATTTGTTGGATTCGAATTCACGAGTATTTTCCCCCACACATAATGAGAAACTAACTATTCCCGAAGGTATAGAACGAGGTGTTCTTGACTATGATACTATTCAATCTGTGTATAATGTTAGTACTGATGAATTGTTGACACTTAAAACTGCAATCCAATCCAAAATTATCCTCCCTATTGTGGGGTCCTATGTTAATAATGTCTCCAAGGAGGTTATCCCTATCCCAGATGCAATCAAACGTGGTTATATTACGACCGTCATTGAAAAATCTATCTTTGACATTGATGGTTTCAAGTCACCGGACAAATCTGGATATATAAGCTTTAATTCGGCGAGTGCCAAGGGGTATGTTAGTAAGAATTATGGCGGTAGTTTAGTAACGCATCTGAAAAGCGGTAAGTTGATTTCGTTCGCGGACGGTATTAATTCTGGCGAAGTAAAACCGGACGTGTACGAGATGCTAACGCGTAAGATCGGCGTCTTTGAGGATGGTCGGGAGTTGACTGTCCTCGAGGCGGTGTTCAAGGGGTATGTAGATCCAAAAACGGGTAATTTTATCGATATACGGCGAAACGAAATCGTGCCTTTAAATCAAGCTATCGCGGAGAATTTGATCACTTCAGAAGGAGCGGCATTGCTCAATTCGCTGCTGACGATCTATGTAAACAGCAGGACGACGGCATTGTCGGTGAGCAGGTACGCGTCGGTAGTAACTACTTGCGTGCCATGCGAGCAGAGTATTATCACATACACAGAGGCCCTTCTCCAGGGACTTATCGATAACGACAATCAGACGTTCCGAGACCCGGAGACGAATCGCATAATACCGATCACGCAGGCAATTTGTGAAAATAAGTTGGCGCCTGATACAGATAAGTTGAAGCCAACGCCGGAAACCGGCGCCTATCCCAAGGCAAGTTTGTCACCTACAAGGGCCACAATTAAGGTGGTTAAGTTAGATCCAGCTGCTAGGGATGTGGAGGAAAAGAAGTTGTATGAGGTTCCTCACCATGGATGGTTGCTTTCGGATGCGATCAGGCAGAGATTGTTCGATCCCGTAACTGGATTGTTTACAATTCCGGGGACGGATAGACTTCTAAGTTTTGAAGAGTGTCTAGATCTTGAAATTGTTAACGCGAAATCGGTTATTGTTGTCGAACCCGTTTCAAAACGGCGCATTTCAGCAAAGAAAGCTTTAGACAAGAAGGTTTTAGATAGTTTAGGACAGTATTTACAGGACGGAAGGAGGATATCAATGAAGGATGCAATCGCTCAGGGTTTGGTCATTTTAGAGGAGACTGTGGTGGAAACAGAGTCTAGTCAACGACACCTTCAGGTTACTAAAAAACCAGGGAAACCTGATAAAGTGGAGGTTTCACATGTTATCGATAAAAATCCTCCTATATATAAGGAGATCAAAATCTCAGAAGGTAGTCTAGAACCGGTTCAACTCAAAGACGGAATCATTTATGAACCCTCCAATGCGATGATTATCATTCCTGAGAAGAACACGTACAAAACTTTGCTAGAGGCAATTCAGGATAATACGATATCACCTAAACAGGTAACAATAAAAGATCCACTGTCCGGGGCTGATTTAGATTATAACGAAGCGGTTAGAAGAAATATCATTGATAGCAAAACAGGAGATTATCTTGCTGATTCAGGTAAAAAAATTAGCTTTACAGACGCTGCCAAATTTGGATTATTGTGTATTGCCGGTGCGCCGTTGCTCGCGGTTCAGTCTACAGTGAAAATGGTGAAGAAATCTATTATTATTGATCCCAAGACCGGAGATCAGGTGCCAATTGATGACGCGTTGAGTCGAGGGATTATCGATAAATCTAGCTACGAAAAGTATCAAACCCAGGCGTTGATAAACTCTGAGAAAACACCAGTTAACGTTAGGATGACGAAGATTATGGTTACTGATCCCAAGACGGGAGAAACGCATTCGGCGGAGCATGCCGTTAAGATTGGGCTGATTACGGTCGAACAGTTAGAAGTTATGAAAAAGGATTTACCACAAACACCGGAAGTTTCAACTAAATCTATTGTGACACTGGAAGAAAATCGTATCAGTATAGTAGATCCCAAATCTGGAGAGAAGATTTTGATAGAGGATGCCTTAAATCAAGGTCTTATTAACCCTGTCGAGTTTGAACAAATCAAATGCCAAGCGAAAGAACAGACAGTAATTTCTATAACCAAAATTATGATTAGAAACCCACAAACTGGTGAATCTATTCCAGCTGAGGAAGCCCTTTCCCAAGGGATAATCTCCTCCGAGGAATATGCAGCTTTACAAACTCAACCATCTAATACTAAAACTTTCTCGATCAATCGCGTTGTTGTTCAAGAACCTGAAATTGTTCAAACTACTCAGGTTTCCGAAATTATTGTTAAACATCCGGTGACTCATGAAGAGATGCCCGCAGCGAAGGCGCTCGAATTAGGTATTCTAAGCCCAACGGTTTACGAGCAAATGAAGGCCGATTTGGTCCAATCTCCAACTAAAGAATATACAATGGGAATGTCTCGGATATTGATTACGAACCCACAAACCGGAGAGAAAATTACTCCGGAAGATGCTCTTAAAGTGGGTATTATCACGAAGTCAGTTTATGATAATTTAGAAACAACAGCGCCTATTACTCAAATGAATACGCTTAAAAAAGTTATGGTTATCGATGAATCCACGGGTAAGACACTTCCAGCGGAGGAGGCCCTTGAACAGCACTTGATCACCCCAGAACAGTATGCACAATTCATGGGTGATTCACCCATTAAGGAGGTAGTATCAATTAAAGATCCACAAACCGGGCAGAAAGTTCCTCTCGATGAGGCTCTCAATCGTGGACTAATTTCGCCGAAACATTATGAGCAGTTAAAGACACCCGGATATGCGAATTTGTCAGAAGGAGATAAGACTAGGGCTAGAATTACAGTTGATCCTAAATTTCAAGTTACCATTGGTAAAGCTTCTCTCACGCCAGAACGTGAACCACAAAGAGTGACCCTGCAAAAGCTAAGGAAGGTTATAGTGAATCCCAAACAAGCTGTCGAGAAAGGTATAATTGATCAAGACACCGCGAAATTACTAGATGATTCGGTTTTCAAAACACACGATGGTAGTAATATGAATTTAGAAGAAGCTATACAAACTAAGCACCTCGATGGACAAAAGGGAAAAATTGTTGACTCGCAGCGCGGTGATGTATTGACTATCAATCAAGCGATCAATCGTGGCATTTTAGATCCTACTGGTACTAATGAACTTTTGATACCATTAAATAAGAGCCTTTCAGTTCCTGAATTATATAATCAAGCCCTGATTGATCCGCCGACTCAGAAAGTCATTCATCCTGAGACGGGTCAACATCTTACTCTGAAGGAAGCTATTTTATGCGATATTGTCGATCCGTTGACGAAGGTTAAAGGTCCGGATGGTAGGATAACGATCGACGACGCGATTAAGAAGGGTCATATCAATGATGAGCAACTTTTCGTGAAGACGCCTAAAGGTGATCTAGGTTTTAAAAATGCGATCGATCAAAATGTTTTCGATAAATCATCGAAGGTGGTTAAGGATATGCCTCCGGCAGGTCTGACCTTCCCTGTAGCTTTGCGCCGAGGATTGATTGATGTCAATAAAAAGACGTTCCATCATCCAATTACTAATGTGGACATACCGATCAATGACGCGGTCGAGGATAATTTAATTATGAGTTTGCCTTTCCAACCGCATCCAGACGTCGTGGAATTATCGGACGCGTTGGATCGTAAACTAATCGATTCGGTTAACTGCACATTCACGCAGCCGGCGAGCAAGCAATCGATTCCTGTCGAAGAGGCCGTCAAATCTGGAATCTTGGCAATCAAACCTCTCGCGAGTTATGCGGATAATCCTATAACATTAGTTACTGAGACGCCGATGGAGACGTCTATTCATATAGTGACCACCACCTCAATGGAAATTTTGGCGGGATATTCAATGCCGAATGCTAACCAGGTGCAAAATATGGAAACTATGGAGGTGGTGTCTCTAGAGGAAGCAAAAGAACGTGGTATTATTGTTGACATTAAGGAGACCCAAAATAAGACCACACTTAGAGGTGTTCAGATTTCTTTCTCGGATGCACTTAATAGGGGCCTGGTTGATATTAATACGGGTACATTTACTGATCCGCAGAGTGGAGAGAAGATTCCAGTTAGCGATGCCATTCAAGAAGGAATTATTGAAGCATTGCCTTCTGCCAGCAATAACGATACTGTCGACCATGCTAGTACAACTGATTTGAGAGTTGATGAAGCTTTTGATAAATATTACGATCCCCTGACTTCAAAATTCAAAGATCCAAATACGGGCCATCTGATTACTTTCTCGGAGGCATTGGAAACTTCGTTAATTGATCGCGATGCGGTAATTTATGATGTTAATGCACAGAAGACAGTTTCTGTTGAAGAGGCGATGCAGAAAGGGTTAATTGATGCACAAACTGGGCAAGTTCAGGATCCTAAAACGGGTAGTAAGATTGATTTCAAAAAAGCCGCGAAAACAGGAATGCTTGCAGTTCTTGGCGGTTTAGCGGCACCCATCGTGGCGCCAGTTCTTGCTGGTGCTGCGGTAGTCAATGCTGTTAAAGGAAAGATGAATAAAGATAAGTCGAAGATCCCAGAGGGGAATACTGTTGTAATGGTTGATTCCGTTAAACCCCAAGTTCCTGAACGAAAAAAGATGTCGCAAGAAATTGTGAAACCATTAGAACAGCAGAAGACTAAAGATAGCAAGTATGGTAAGTCTCCTGAAGAAAGCCCATCTAAACAAATAGAGACAATGACTACATCTATTGAAAACCAGTTAATATCGACAACGGTAACGACTACCAGCACGGAAGTTTTTGAGGTTATTCCAGGAATAGATAGGGAAACGGCAAATATTAATACGCAGTTTATTCGAAATGAATCTGAAATTGTGCCGAAAGCAGCGCCGCGGGTAACATTTAAAGAACCTGAAAATGTTGAGAAAATGACTTTGGGACATGCGATACACGAGAATTTAATTCTCCCCAAAGTTTGTCGGATTACGTACATGGAGACAGAACTGCCTTATACCGTACAAGATGGTCTCGAAGCAGAGGAACTAACGCCGCAGGATATAATTGCCGTTGGCAGCAACACCAGCATAGTTCTTTTTGATGATACACCAAAATACAAACTCAAGCTGTCTCGTAACTTAACACCAGAGCTGTTAGCCCAACTAGGTTTCTACGACTTGAATCGTTTATGCTTTATTGATCCTACTACAGGGGAGAAAATTTCTTTTTGTGATTTATTTGCCTTGCAGGTGTTAGACCCTGAAACGGTTTTCATTACTGATTTGGCTAAGCGTAAACCTAGTTATTTGCCTCTGCATGAAGCTTTGGATAAACCTCTGATTGACAAAAATGGCGGGCATATGGTTGATCGGAAGAGTGGGAAGAGAGTGTCGTTCTTTGACGCGATACAAATGCGTTGGATTATTCACATTGATGAATTGTCGCATGATTCCAACTATGAACCCCTATCCCTCGAGGAAATGGTTCAAACCGATGATTTTGATAGGGAGAAGGTTGAAGTGAAAGATCCCAGGACTGGAGAGATTTTGTCATTGAAAGACGCGCTTGCTTTGAAGGTCATTGATCCTAAGTCGGTCACAATCCGCGATCCGAAGAATATGCAAATTGTTCCGTATTATCAGGCCATTGATCATAACATCGTTGATCCGATCCGCGGGCTTGTGGTAAATACATCATCTAAAGAGACTTTGGAGTTCCCAAGGGCATTTATGGAAGGTTATATTTTGAACATCACTAGACCAATCACACTTAAGGCTATAGTCGAAAAGAATATGCATAATCAGGAAACCGGGAAAATCGTGGATCCTTTGACCAAACAACTCCTGCCTATTCAAGATGCAATTAAGAGAAATATAGTGCATGACTCCCTGACTAAAATTAAGGATACAGCTGAGAATAAAGTCATACCATTGAGTGAAGCCATTCAAAAAGATCTTGTCCGGGATGGCTGTGTGCTAAATTCTAAAACAGGGGCCTTAGTTCCATATAAAGAAGCAGTGAAACAAGACCTCATCCTAGATGAACCTGTCACTTTCAATTTCTTACAAGCAATTCTTTTAAATTACTATAGTCCGAAAACTGGTAAAATCTTGGATCCCACAACAGGTAATGAAAGAACAGTGCTGAAGGCTATAGAATACAAACTTGTTGATCCATCTTCTGCCACTATCAAAGACGATAAAAGTGATAAGATAATGACGATACATCAAGCAATTGAAAACAAAGTTTTAGATCCTGAACAGGGTGTATTAACTTACCCTAAGCTCACCTTAGATCAGGCTTATTTGAAGGGATACGTTATTAGCTCAATTCTTCCATGGTCTTTACCAGAGGCACTTGCCCAAAAAGTATACGATCCAAATGATGGACAGTTCACTATCGGTAGTGCCACCATGTCATTACATGATGCTATTGAGAAAGTCATTATTGATCGTAAACACCTCACCGTTTGTGAACCCGAAACACACAAGATCATTCCTTTAGATTCAGCTATTTCTAGTAAAATCATTGATCCGGTTAAGGGTACGGCCGAATTTGACCATACTGAAATAAATCTCCTGGAAGCTCAAGAATGCGGATTGATTCTTCCGTACAAACCGAATGTACCACTTGCAGAGGCCATCGCGAAGGGATATTATAATCCGGAAACCAAAACGTTCACCAATACACAAAATGAAGAGGTGCTTACAACGGAATCGGCAATTAACAGGGATTATTTAGATGTATCTACAACTCTAGTTACAGTTGAAGAGAAAATCTGTACATTTACGCAAGCGATAGAAGATGGCATAGTCAAACCAAAGGAAGGTGTAATTGCGTTAAACGATACTACGCTACCTTTGAATTATTCCGAGGCTTACGAGAAGGGAATCTTGGTTGATATCCCACTGCCTGTTTCACTATCTGATGCCATTAACCACTGCATCTTTGATGCAGATAGCCAAACCTTCCTCGATCCTAATTCTGGCAACTATTTGACCCTTTCGGAAGCCTTGGAGATTACACTGATTGATCCTGACTCGGTGTCGGTGAAGGATACCAAGCCGGGGGCGTGGAGGCAGATACCGATTGTAGACGCGATTCACTCTGGTTATGTAGATGGTGATTCTGGTTTAGTCCATGACTTTAGCAAAGGTAATAACTATCAAGTGTCCTTACCGCAGGCCCTGAACGATGGCATTCTCATTGATAACAGCACCTCCGTCTCGCTGCAACGCGCAATTCATCAAGGGTTGTATGATTCGGAGAGTTGCAAAATTATAGATCCCAAGACAAATCGTAAGATTACGCTACATGAAGCGATTAGAAGGTTTATGATTAATCCGATGCTGCCTTGCTATTTCGATAAGTCATCCGGTAGGTTGCTGCCTTTGAAAGACGCGTGTAATCTCGGTATTGTTGATAAGAGCAAAGGGATGTTTGTGGAACCACATGGTTCAAGTAAGATGCCCTTAAATGAGGCCATGGAATTGGGGTTGATTGTCGATATTGATAGTTGTGGTTTTGGGTTATATGAGGCACTAGAGATGAATATGTATGATCCGAAAGATAACAAACTGGTACATCCTACAACATCTAGGCATGTGAGTCTTAAAGACGCTATTGATTCTGAATTAGTCAATCCTAATCTATCCCTGGTTAAAGACGAAGAGGGTATGAAGTATGTGAAATTGCCGGAAGCCATAAAATTAAAGATTGTAAATTCTGAAGTCAGCTCTATCAAATTTGGCAGTAGGCAATTGTCTTTGAAGGAAGCGAAGGAACGCGGTGTGATTGTGACTATTCATCGACTGTTAAGTATAGAAGATGCTGTGAAATGTCATCTGTACCGTCCGGAAACCGGTAAATTTATAGATCCATCGAATAATGATTATTATAATTTGAACGAAGCGATTGCTAAGGATTTGATTGATCCGAACACCACAGGGTTGAAGGATTTGGCTTCAGGGTCAGTCAAATCTCTCCCGCTTGCGATTGCTGATGGTAATATCGATATTGATAAGGGACGCGTCCTTGATCCGAAATCTAAAACCGGTTATAATTTTGATAAGGCATTAGAGAAGGGAATTCTTGTAACTTTGTATGTTCCCCTTGGCGATGAAATCTTCCAGAAAGTGGTGGCCGAGTTGGAGCAACCAGTTCGCGCATCTCAAATCCGTGAGTGTTCTTTACAAGACGCAATTCAGTACGAACTTATTAAACCTAAGGAAGCGGTTTTGAAGAGTCCCCATGATGGTAAATTCATTACTGTAGACATTGCGATTACAAACAAAATCCTCGATCCCAACAAACTTGTTGAATTCGAACCCAATGTAGGTAAAATCAAGTCGCAATTGGTTACATATGATCAATCTGTTGTTATCTGTCAAATGGAACCAGTTAGCTTTGAGAATGCAATTGAAAAGAATCAACTTGATGTTACTACTGGTAAGTTTACGATCGCCCAGACCGAAGATATTATTACCCTTAAAGAAACCCTCACGTGCGGTTATATCGATCCGGACACGGTTCTGGTGAAAGATACCAACAAGAAACGGCTGGTGAAGTTGCCCGATTGTTTCCGTCGCGGTTTGGTGGACGCGGAAAAGGGCAATGTGCTGGACACATCAAGTTCCAAGTTGTACGCACTTCAAATGGCGCTTGATAATGGGTTGATCATAACACCCAAGCGTAGCTTCACGTTGATCGAGAGCATCGAATACAATATATACAATCCAGTAACGGGTGGGTTTACGAACCCGTTTGAGACCGCCTCAATTTTGGAACGTAAGCGACTCACACTGAGCGATGCCATTGCTGAGAACCTGATTGATCCGTCCAGTACGGTGGTCAAGGACACAGCAACGGAAAGTGTCGTCCCACTTCTGACAGCCATTGATGGTCAGATTGTTGATGTGGTTAAGGGGCAGATTAACGACAAACCCAATAAAAAATCGTTAGACTTTAAGGAAGCACTGGCGCAGGGACTTATTCTGCCTGCAGAGCAACGGGTAAGTTTTATATTGTGTTTCTTCGAATGTCGAAAGCCAACGCTTAATGGTGATGTGCTTAAGTGTTATGTGGCTCAGTATGCTTCCGGCATGCCAATAGCGAATAAAGCAATTTCTTATCATCAAAATATCTTTATTGTATAATAATGATTAAAATATGTTGCATGCTTAAGATTACTCGATTCGAAATTGCTTTATGCCTACAATCACGATCATTTTCATTACAAGATCACTTCACCTCCTTCGTTCTTTAAGTAATTATCAGTTGATTAATTTCCAAATTTTTACTACTTATGATTGAATTAATTGCCATCTTTATTGATTCGATATAATTTTTTACAGCTCGATCTCACACTACACCCGTTGGAAACTTGCCTTTCATTTGCCATCCATAAGTCACTGAGCGCTTTAATTACGTCCAAGCGCAGATTAATCGCACAATCTAAAACATTGAAGAAACTAAGATACAGAACGCTTAGTTATTTTAACACATCGCCTATTTGTTACATATTCGATTTGTTTATTGTTGTAATACCCTAATCGACACCTCCATCATCACATATTAAGATATTAAGTATAAATTTTCTGTGTGTTTGCCACGTTCATATTTCTGCACGTGGCAAACGTTAAGGTAACATTCATAATCAATTATGCTTTTTTGTGTTTCATATATATTTTATGTTTGTTTGCAGATTTTATCTATATTTTTTTTCTTTTTTATATTTATTGATTATAACTAACTCAATATATGTGTATGCATGTGTGTTGCATGATTATTAGGTTGAGGATTATATTTATTTTTTGTTTATTCTTTGTGTTTTTTAATAAGGTAAGTTTAGTGATAATTTCCTTATCATGTTTTCATACATTTGCTCCGCGAATGTTGCATTTATACATTGTTATGCCGCAGTGCTTCAGAATAGGTAAATGTTGCATGTCTTTGCCTGTTTTTCTAGATATTTAAGTTTGTTGCTTTTTTTGAGTTGATTACGTAGTGGGTTGACATTTTTTTGCAATTACAGCAAGCCGTTGAAGAGCGCTACAAATTGTGCGATGAGTCCCTTACCAAGTTGTTACAATGGATCGCCGAGATCGAAACGAAGATCGCCTCCCTGGACGTTCTCAAAGAGGTGGAGGAAGATTTGCGCAACCAGATCAACACCACCAAGCAAGTAAAAGATGATTTGGAGCAGCATTCGGGCACGGTGTCGCATTGCTTGGATCAAATTCGTCAGTTGGTGCTTACGGCAGGAGAGATACTGTCCAAGAGCGAAGTGTCTACGCTTGAGCGTAATGGCAAGAATTTAAAAACTCGTTATGATAAGGCGCACGATCGTACAGATCGTTTGTTGAAGAGAATGTTGGCGGCCAATGATGAACTACATAAATTGAATGGAGAGTTGGGTAACTTCTCGAATTGGCTACGTAAGGCTACTCGTGTCTTGGAGGAAAAGGAAAGGACGCTGGGTGATTTACAACGATTGAATGCCAGTGGTGATAGCATCAAGGAGTTCGTTGCCGATGTTATTTCGCATCAAGCCGATTTGAGGTTCATCAATATGTCGGCCCAGAAGTTTGTTGATGACTCCAAGGATTACCTTAACATTCTGAATGAGTTCCGTACGACTCTCCCGTCTCGCCTTCCACATTTGGAACCATTGACAGCGCAAGAGTCTGCTGTTCGCAGTGAAGTCAGTACAGTAGGTCAACAATATCGAGACTTGCTGCATAGGACCAACATGTTGTCCGACCGACTCTCGGGATTGGGAGGAAGACAGCGGGATTACAATGATGCTTTGGATAAGGCACGGGCGTGGATGCGTGATGCAGAACCCCGTGCTAACAAGATCCTGAATGAACCCATCGGTGGAGACCCACGAACTTTGGAGGAACAACTCAACAAAGCCAAGTCACTCTATAATGACTTCGTGGCGAATGGGCGCTTGATTGACAGTGCCAAGCAAATGACTGTAGTGCTCCTACAGAATTTAGAGGGACAACTTTCGCCTTCTGATATCGCCAGAATTGAAGAACCTGTCATCGAGTTGGACCACAAATATAATCAACTGAAGAATGCTCTGAGTGAACGTTGTCAAGATCTAGAGACTGCTCTTGTACAATCCCAAGGAGTTCAAGATGCTCTCGATAATATCGTCTCATGGTTGAACGGGGCCGAGAATGACTTTAAGAACATTCAACGTCCAGCTTCGTTGATTAAGGAACAACTCGAAGAGCAGATCCGGGAACACCAAGTATATCAATCTGATATTGAAACTCGTATTTCGTCGATTGACTCTATCTATATGTCGGCGAGTGAATTAGTTTCCAGTTCTAGCAACACTCGTGTGGCCAAGAAGATCGAAGATCGTCTTAGAGATGCCAAGAATCGTTTTGATAAACTCCTTGAACGTACGCAGAAACGAGGAGAGTTTTTGCATGAAGTCCATGAGCAACTTGTCCGATTCATTTCTCAATCTGATCAGTTTGAGAAATGGTACTCTGGCATTGTAGATATTATCGAATCCCGCGAATTTGCCAAACTCTCTTTGGAAGAATCATCGATTAAGATTCAAGAGATCGCTACAAATCGCGACGCTAAACGATCACTTGTGGAAGAGGCCATTCAAGGTGGAAAAGATTTGGTGAACAAACGTGATGTGACCGATACAGCACCAGTTAGGGATCGTGTAAAGTCCATGGAGAACCACTGGCGGGATTTGAACAACCTTTTAGACGAGAAACATAAACTGTCGAAACAACGTTCTGAACAATTGCAAGCTTATGAAAATCTTCGCCTTAACGTCAATGACTGGTTGAGCAAGATGGAAGCTCGCATTTCTAGTTTGGATGTGGTTGCACTTGATGTGCAAGTCATCCAAATGCAGCATGATGAACTTAAACCCATTTCGAAAGAGTTCCGCGACTTTGCTTCCACCATTGATAAGATCAATGATATTGGTAATAGCTATGACAGTTTAGTACGAGGGGGACAACGTTATAGTCCAGTGAAGCGTACTAGTCCTCTAAGGCACACCTCACATGATGGAAGGTCTCCATCACCCACCAAGGCTTTGAGTCCACTTTCGCCTAGCGGCTCCAGTGGTTTCTCTTCACGTCGATCCAGCCAAGATGGGTTCCATTTGGAGGAATTATCTCCTGTTCAACAGCAACTTGCCGAAATCAACAACCGCTACAACTTGATCGGTGTGAAGATCAATGACCGACAAAATGAAATTGATTCTACCCGCGATGAGATTAAAAAACAATTGGATAATTTGAAGACCCTGAATGGTTTCTTAGATAAGATTCAGAGGAATATGCCAAAGGATGTAATTCCTTCAACTCGGGATGAAGCCGATAAGGTCAACAGACAACTCAAGCAAATCCTCGAGGAAATGTACGAAAAACAATCGCTTCTTGATTCAACGAAGACTCAAGTCAAGGAACTTATCCGCAAGAAACCAGGTGCTATTGGTTCAGACAATTTGAATGATGCCGTTGATGATATTATATCGAGGTGGAAGGGTCTCTACGACCTCTGCAAGGAACGCATTCAGTTTATGGAAGATCTTAAGGACTTCTTGGAAACACATGATTCACTATCGTCCTGGTTGAGTTCCAAGGACCGCATGTTTACCGTCTTGGGACCGATTTCAAGTGATCCAAGAATGGTCCAATCTCAGGTACAACAAGTTCAGGTTTTGCGCGAAGAATTCCGTACTCAACAACCACAATTGCAGCATCTGATCGATGTTGCTGATAACATTTTGCTTGTGGCTAACCCCAACTCTTCTGATGGAAGGAAGATCAATGAGAAATTGGGGACAATTCAGAAACGTTGGGCCGATTTACTCGCCAAACTCGAAGAACGCGCTGATTCCCTTGGTGCCGCGGCTGATACAAGCCGCGAATTTGACGCACAATTAACACGTCTTAGGGACGCCCTTCAAGGCATCTCCGATTCCTTGGATGAATTGCCCCTTGACAAAGACCCTGAAGAACAGCTTAGGAAGATTGAGAATCTCGAGCGTCAATTGGAAGGACAGAGGCCTCTGCTTGCTGATTTGGAGACTTCGGGTGCACAACTGTGTGAAGTTTTGAGTGACCCTGCATCACGAGCAGATATTCAGGCTAAACTGGCAGCTATTGGTCGTCAGTACAACGCTCTACAGAAGAAGTTAGATCATCGCAAGGCCGAGATTGAGAACATGCTTCGCGACGGTAGACAATTTGAGGAATCATGCGCAAAGACTCTTGGCTGGCTTTCCGATGAATTAGGTGGCCTCTCGGAACGTCTGTTGGTTTCGGCCGATAGAGATATTCTTGAACAACAGGCTGCCCAACATGAACCCTTCTATAGAGAAGTCATGTCCCGTGAGCATGAGGTTATCATGTTGTTGAATAAGGGCCGTGATCTTTTGGCCAAGAGTAGCAAGGTTGATACTCGTAATCTACAGAGAGACCTGGATAAAATTCAACAGTACTGGGATAAATTGCGAAAGGAGACTTTAGATCGCCATACCAGATTGCAGACATGCATGGAACATTGCAAAAAGTACTATCGCGCATTGGATGCCTTCTTGCCATGGTTGCGACAGGCTGAAGATAAGCTTGATAGCTTAAGGCCTTCATCCTTCCAACGCAAGCATATTGAAAAACAACTTAAGGAGCTGCAGGCATTCAGGAATGACGTCTGGAAAAAGTCTGGAGAGTATGAAAACACTCGAACTTTGGGGGATACCTTCATCTCAGCTTGTGATATTGACAAAGAGGTCGTCAACAACGAGATGCTAACTCTGAAAGAACGTTGGGATAAATTAAACAATGACTTATTACTTCGCACTCAAGCTTTGGAAGAGCAAGCCAGGAAATTGCAAGATTTCACGGAGAATATGCGTGATTTACAGCATGGTCTCGAGAGGTGTGAGGACAAATTGGGCTCCCATGATTCATTAGGTGGAGCGGCTAGAGATCCTAAACTCCTGGATAGAATCAAGAACCTCCGAGAAGAGGTCAATAATTTAATGAAACCTCTACAGACTTGCAAGCAGCATGCCAACGATTTGTATCACGAGGCTAAAGAGAGTGGCATTGATGGACATCACTTGGTTGATGAGGTCGATGCCTTGGGCGATCGCATTCAAGAACTTCAGGGTAAATTGGATGACAGATGCGCTGATCTACAATCTGCTGCCACTGCTGTGACGCAGTTCAATGATCAGGTGAAGACGTTGACACAAGATCTATCCGGATTGGAGTCCGAGTTGGATGGTATGAAACCACCTGGCAGAGATGTGAAGATTGTCCGTCAACAGATTGATGATATGGGAAGATTTGGTCAAAAATTGAACCAGGCTGCAGATGATGTTAATAAGGCCATATTTGCCGGTGAACGATTGGTTGATAATGGTTTTGCTCCGGATACTGCTCAGACCCGCCACCAAGTTGATGGTTTACGCCGTCAATTGGCTAAACTTGACGATAGAGCAAAGGCTCGCGAACAGAAACTGGAGACAGTTTTGCAGAAACTGGAAAACTTCTTTATGGTACACTCAAGTGTAATGGATAACATTCAGGATGCATCTGAGGAGTTGAGAAAACTGAAACCAATTGGTACGGATGTGGAGACGATTAGAGCGCAACAACAAGAGATGAAGAGAATTCGCGCAAAGACGATCGATGTATTGGGTAAAAATGTTGACGAATGCAATCGTAATGGTCAAGGATTGATTCAGTCTGCTGCTCCGGGCGTTAGCACATCCACCTTGGAGAAGGAACTTGAAAAAATGAACGATCTATGGAATAACTTGAAGGAGCGCATGAATGAACGTGAGAGACGACTTGATGTCGCCCTTCTTCAATCTGGTAAATTTCAAGAAGCATTGGATGGACTGGCCAAGTGGTTGACGGATACCGAGGAACTTGTTGCCAATCAGAAGCCACCAAGTGCTGACTATAAGGTTGTCAAAGCACAATTGCAGGAACAGAAGTTCTTGAAGAAGATGCTCTTGGATCGCCAAAACTCAATGTCAAGTTTGTTCACCATGGGCAATGAGATTGCCAAGGACGCTGATCCCTCAGAGAGGAGAGCTATTGAGAAGCAACTTAAAGACCTGATGGGCCGTTTCGACGCATTGACCGAAGGCGCCCAAAGACGTACTTTGGACTTGGAACAAGCGATGAAGGTGGCAAAGGACTTCCTTGATAAATTGGTTCCGCTCCAAGACTGGCTGGACCGTAGCGAGAAAAAGATCAAAGACATGGAACTCATTCCGACCGACGAGGAGAAGATTCAACAGAGAATTCGTGAGCATGATGCTCTGCATGCAGAAATCATTAGGAAGCGTACTGACTTCACTGAGTTGGCGGACATTGCTGCAAATCTTATGTCCTTAGTAAGTGAAGATGAAGCAACAACAGTTGCTGAAAAGCTATCTGAAGTTACCGACCGTTATGGAAACCTTGTTAATGCTAGCGAAGAGGTTGGCCAATTATTGGACTCTTCAAGACAAGGACTTCGCCATTTGGTTCTCACGTACCAAGACCTAGCTGGTTGGATGGATTCCATGGCCCAGAGATTAGGCAGATACAAGATTCTTGCTGTCCACACTGAGAAGTTGTTGGAGCAAATGGATGACTTGACTGGTTTGACTGAAGAAATTGCCAGCAGACAGAATGATATCGATGGAACAGTAGATGCTGGTGTAGAACTGATGAAGCATATTTCTGCCGATGAGGCCATTCAACTTAAGGACAAACTTGATTCCCTTCAAAGACGTTACAATGAGCTTACCACCCGCGGATCGGATCTATTGAAGCACGCTCAGGATATGCTACCGTTAGTCCAACAATTCCACAACAATCACAGCAGGCTGGTTGATTGGATGCAAGACGCTGAAGCAATTTTGCAATCTGGGGATAGCAATGAAGGAGACATTGCACGCTTGGAGGTTGATTTACAGGTCAGTTATTTTTTTCTTTCAAATTCTTATAGTCTTATTAACTGTAATTATCTTTAGGAATTGCGACCAGTTTTGGAAACAATCAATCTCGTTGGTCCCCAATTGTGTCAGGCTAGTCCCGGTGAGGGTGCATCCACGATTGAAGGCTTGGTGACGCGTGACAATCGTCGCTTTGATGCCATTGCTGAACAAATCCAAAGACGAGCCGAACGAATCCATCTAGGCAAGCAGAGGGCTTTAGAAGTCACCTCAGATATCGACGAACTTTTGGAGTGGTTCCGCGATGTGGAGAATCAAATTCGCGACGCTGACAAACCATCCGCTGATCCAGATGTTATTCGGGTACAGCTGAAGGAGCATAAAGCTCTCAACGATGATATTTCTAGTCAAAAGGGACGCGTGCGCGATGTTTTGTCTACAGCCAAGAAAGTACTCCGTGAATCCCCACCAAGTGAAGAAATGTCTCTTATCCGAGAGAAGATGGAAGATCTGCGTGAAGCCATGGATACTGTATCGACTCTGAGCAGTGATCGTCTAGGTGTTTTGGAACAGGCACTTCCGCTGGCTGAACATTTCCACGATACGCACGCTGTACTTGCCAATTGGTTGACGGACATGGAAGAACAAGTGTCCATGTTATCTATGCCTGCCCTTAGGCCAGACCTGATTGCGCAGCAACAAGACCGCAACGAGATGTTCCTGCAATCGATCAACGAACATAAACCATTGGTTGATAAATTGAACAAGACTGGCGAGGCATTGATTAGATTGTGTACCGAGGATGATGGAGGTAAGGTTCAGGATCTTATAGACAGTGATAATGCTCGTTATGCGGCACTTCGTCTGGAGCTTCGCGAACGTCAACAAGCCCTTGAGCAAGCGCTCCAGGAGAGCTCCCAGTTCTCAGACAAATTGGAAGGTATGCTTCGTGCACTCTCCAATACTGCCGATCAAGTGAACAACTTAGAACCAATCTCTGCCCATCCACCAAAGATCCTTGACCAAATAGACGACAATGACGCGCTGGTTGGTGATCTGAATAAGCGAAAGGATGCTTATGCGGCTGTAAAGCGTGCTGCCGATGATGTGATCAATAAGGCAGCCAATCGTGCTGATCCTGCTATCAAGGACATCAAGAGGAAACTGGATAAATTGAAGACACTCTGGGATGATGTCCAAAAAGCTACGAACAACCGTGGAAGGTCATTGGACGATGCTCTGAAGGCAGCCGAAAAGTTTTGGAAGGAATTACAGGCTGTTATGGTTCAACTCAAAGATCTAGAGGACTCCCTTCAGACTCAGGAACCACCTGCGGTAGAACCCAAGGCTATTCAGAAACAGCAAGTCGCCTTGCAGGAAATTCGCCATGAAATTGACCATACCAAACCTCAGGTGGAACAAGTACGTTCTTCTGGTGTTAAATTAATGCAACTGGTCGGCGAACCTGACAAACCAGAGGTAAAGAAACATATTGAAGACTTGGACAATGCTTGGGATAATATCACCGCCTTGTATGCCAAACGCGAAGAGAATCTTATCGACGCCATGGAGAAGGCTATGGAATTCCATGAGACACTTAGGGTAAATTACAGGCTTCCACATTTTTCAATCATACGTATTTATTGTAAATGTTACATTACAGAATTTATTGGAGTTCCTTAAAAAGGCTGAGAATAAGTTCGATAACATGGGTCCACTTGGCACAGACATCGATGCTGTGAAGAAACAGATCAATCAACTGAAGAACTTCAAAGCGGAGGTTGATCCTCATATGGTTAAGGTTGAAGCTTTGAACAGGTAAATAATTTATATGTTCCATGTGCAATAAAATAAACTCTGAGGATGGTTACTAACTAATTTTGTGTATTTTTACGTTTTATATATTTCCATGGATATACAGGAGTCTTATAAGGCAAGATTTATAAATTTAATGTTTAACGGCGTTGCATTTTGCTAATGCGATCTACAAACGTGCTTGCTGTTGTTTTCATTTTTTTATGAATTCAGAAATTTGTGAAATGCTTTTACAGTCAAGAGTATCATTTTGTGTCAAGATATTTCCAGCTGATACTAATTTAATTGCCATTTTTACCATGCAATTGATGCGTAATTTTATTGATTTTGCATGTTTTTATTTGTTCTGTGCTGTGCGCTCCAGCTTTATTGCATTGTTGAATGACAAAACACAATATTCATTTCGTGCTTATGTATTTACAGGCAAGCTCAAGAACTTACTGAGAGGACTTCAGCAGATCAGGCTGCATCCATCAAGGAACCACTACTTGCCGTCAATCGCAGATGGGATGAACTTCTTCGTGGTATTGTGGAGCGCCAAAGACAGCTCGAGAACGCCCTACTCCGTCTCGGTCAATTCCAGCACGCTTTGAACGAGCTGTTGGTATGGATCAGCAAGACCGACAAGACTTTAGATGAGCTTAAGCCCGTTGCTGGTGACCCACAAATTTTGGAAGTGGAATTGGCCAAACTTAAGGTCTTGATCAATGATATTCAAGCGCATCAGACTAGTGTGGATACACTGAATGATGCTGGTCGCCAGATAATTGAGAGTGGTGAAGATGAAGCTTCGGTAACACAGGACAAACTCAATACATTGAATAGTCAATGGAGAGAGTTGATGCAGAAGGCTGCTGATAGGCAACGCGAATTAGAAGATGCCCTGACTGAGGCGCAGCAATTCAACGCTGAGATTCAAGATCTTCTCAGTTGGTTGGGCGATGTAGATGGTATCATTGCGGCCAGTAAGCCTGTGGGTGGTCTCCCAGAAACAGCAAGTGAACAATTAGAACGCTTCATGGAGATTTACACCGAATTGGAGGATAACCGACCCAAGGTTGAGACTGTGTTGGCACAAGGTCAAGAATATTTGAAACGAGGATCCAATGCCGCCTCCAACTTGCAGCATAATTTGAGAACTCTTAAACAACGATGGGATTCGGTAACTGCTCGTGCTAATGACAAGAAGATCAAACTTGAGATTGCTCTCAAGGAAGCTACCGAGTTCCACGAAGCTTTGCAGGCGTTTGTTGATTGGTTGACCAATGCTGAGAAACATCTGAGCAACCTAAAGCCAGTCTCACGCGTTTTGGAGACTATTCAAAATCAAATTGAAGAACATAAACTCTTCCAGAAGGATGTGAATGCTCATAGAGAGATTATGTTGAACTTGGACAAGAAGGGCACGCATTTGAAGTATTTCAGTCAGAAACAGGACGTTATCCTAATTAAGAATTTGCTGATTAGCGTCCAGCATAGATGGGAACGCGTAGCGTCTAAATCAGCTGAGAGGACACGCGCCCTGGATCTTGGGTACAAGGAGGCTAAAGAGTTCCACGACTCCTGGTCAGGATTGATGAACTGGTTGGATGAAACGGAAGTACAATTGGACGAACTTAAGGATTCCATCGGTAACAACCCAGATGTGATTAGGCAAAGACTTGCGAAACATCAAGAGTTTCAGCGTGCGCTTTCCGCGAAACAGACGACCTATGACAACACGATGAAGATGGGCAAGAGCTTGAAGGACAAGGCGACGAAGAACGACGAGCCTACCCTGAAGCAGATGTTGATTGAGTTGAAGAACAAGTGGACGTCGGTATGCAGCAAGAGTGTGGATAGACAGAGGAAATTGGAAGAGGCTCTGTTGTATTCCGGACAGTTCAAGGAAGCCATTGCGGCATTATTACAGTGGCTGAAGAGGATCGAGAAGGATTTGAGTGAGGATCGTCCATTGCATGGAGATTTGGACACTGTCAATCATCTGCTTGACCAACATCGACGATTTGAACAAGATCTTGAGGCGCGAAATGTTCAGATGGAATCGGTCATGCGTACTGGCAACGAACTGCAACTGAAGGCCAGCGCTTCGGATGCTTCCGGTATCAAAACGCAGCTTACGGAACTTACAACTCTGTGGGACTCAGTAAGCACTTTGACTGTCAGAAAGAGAGAACGTTTGGATGACGCTCTAAGAGAAGCCGAACGACTGCATAAGTCTGTCCATATGCTCCTTGATTGGCTCACCAACACTGAGATGAAACTCAGATTTGCCGGTTTGTACCATTTCCTCTATCAACTTTTACAAGACTAATCTTGTTTTCAACAATTTCTATAGGTAACACTCCTGAAGATGAGGCATCTGCATACGAACAACTGGACATCCTGGAAAAGGTTCGGCATGAGTTGATTGAGAAAGAGATTGAAAAAGATCGTACTTTGGAGTTGGCACATTCCGTCTTAGCCAAGGCTCATCCGGATGCTGTTCATGTCATCAAGCAATGGATCACCATTATTCAATCTCGTTGGGAAGAGGTTTCTCAATGGGCGAAACAGCGTTATGACAAACTCTCCTCACATATGCAATCTCTCAAGGACCTGGATGAATGTCTTGAGGAACTCATCGCGTGGTTGCTTGGTTTGGAGAGTACGCTGACTTCACTCAAGCAGGAAGAGTTACCAATGAGCATTCCGGCCACTGAGCAACTCATTGCTGATCATAAAGAACTCATGGAGAATACGCAGAAAAGACAGATTGAAGTCGACAGAGTGTGCAAGGCGCGTCAAATTAAGGTGCAAACTAAGGACTCAAAGAAATATATTAAGGGGAAACTGCCGATGTAAGTATCATCCAGGAATGTTTATCCTCTTGTTACACAATCATTGTGACACATGCGAAACACTACATGTGATCTTTCGCCCTACCACGCTATGACACTAGACACTAGATCTCTGCTTGCATGTGTGTTTTTCTCATCGATATGTGTGCTTTATTCTCCTTCATTGCAGTAGAGGATCACAGCATGATTTACGTGAAACCTCCCCTGATTATGGCAAATTGGGCCGTAAGCAAAGGTATGTCTCTCAGCACTGTTCTATCATTCATTGCTTCTTTGTTGTGAATAATATCAACGTGTATGCAAAAAAATGCTTGTAACAACTGCAAGCTGAAAAATGAGCACCTTCGTTTGTGACATGATTATATTTATGTTTACGATTTGTTTCTTTCTATTCCTTTTAGCTTCAAGGGCTCCAGAGATTTATACACCGGACGCAGGTTAGCAATAAGATGTCTGAGTAATTAACATAGTATAAGTAACAACTAACAATTACGCCTCTGTTTGTGTAGTTAGTGTGTATTTTTAAATAACAAGTTGTTGAGTTGTGTGTTGCATGTTGGTACTTTTTCTAGCAGAATCAGCCCGGCCAGAGAGTTCAGCCCCGATCCACAGTTACCACACTACGGACCAAGATTCCCAAGGTAAGGGTCGTTATATTTTTGTTAATTCCTAAAACGCATGTGAGGAAAAAGAACGTGGTAAATATGATGATTTAGTGTCAATTTCGCAAATTTCACTTATTGACAGTGGAGTTTCTCAGTTATTCATGCGACAATGTTCAACTTTGCGATAAAATTTGTTTGCTGTAATATGCGGGAACAATTTTAGCGCTGAACCGGAGTTTAAGAGCCCACGCGTGAAACTCCTGTGGGACAAATGGCGCCACGTTTGGATGCTGTCATGGGAACGTCAGCGTCTCCTGCATAACCATCTGGCCTATCTGAGAGAGAAGGAGAGGGCAGATAACTTTATTTGGGATGAGTGGCGTAAACGTTTCCTGAAGTTTATGAACCACAAGAAATCAAGGCTCACAGATTTGTTCCGGAAGATGGACAAGAACAATGACAATCTCATACCAAGAGATGATTTTATCAATGGCATCATTAATACAAGTATGTTATGATTGGCTTGGTGGGAAATGAAGGGATGTTCATTGTTTTCATTATTTCAGAGTTTGATACAAATCGGTTTGAGATGAAGGAAGTCGCCGACATGTTTGATAGGAACAATCGTGGGTTGATTGATTGGAAGGAGTTTATCGCTGCGTTGCGACCTGACTGGGAAGAGAAGAAACCTGATACCGACGCTCAGAAGATCCATGATGAAGTTAAGAGACTTGTGATGCTGTGTACTTGCCGACAGAAATTCCGCGTATTCCAAGTTGGCGAGGGCAAATATCGGGTAGGTTTTTGTGCAAAATATCCGCCACATATATTTTCTGTAATTCTGTAATATTTTTAACAATTTTTAAATAGTTTGGAGATAGCCAGAAACTGCGATTGGTCCGAATTCTCCGTAGTACTGTTATGGTGCGTGTTGGAGGTGGATGGATTGCCCTCGACGAGTTCTTATTGAAGAACGACCCTTGCCGAGGTAAGTACTCATTACAATTGTACACAAGTCACACACAAAACACTACTACACTTACACATAAATCGCAGAAACACAGAAACAAAACAAAAAGATATCAAAATTTCATCCAGAAAACTAAGACAAAAACACATCAGATGCGAAATACCTTGTTCATTCAATAACAATAATTAATGATCAAAAAGTGAATAACAAGAACGGAAGGTCGGACGAAATAACTCAACTTATATCCTCTGAATAAATTGTAACACTTTTAATAATCCATTTCACCGCATTTATATATCTAGAATATATCTAATTAATCGTAATCAAATGCGCATTCATTTCCGAATGGATGTCGGCGGTGAAGTCATGCTTAATTGTAGTACCATAATAACTAATTGTCAAATTTGTTTTCTCTTTATTGTTTTTAATTTATGAATACCCCTTACATATATTCCTAACATGTTTCTCGATACGTTTCACATTTACGTTATTTTTTTTGGAATATTTAATTCGATAATTGTTAAAAAAATGAAAAAAAAAGTTGTATTGGTGTTACCCATACCTCACCCCGACAAACCCGAACAGCACGAGCCTTGGTGCCCACTTGGTAAGCCTATGCATGGGTGTTAATCGAAGTACCATCATTTACTACGTCTATCATTTGCATCCGTAATAATTTACATTTTCTTGCTAATCGTGGTTGTTTTGTGATTAATTTTTTTGGTTTGGTGCATGTACGTTTTTTAACTGTGTTACACGAAAAAAGACAATTTGACACGATTTGTTGTTGTTTTTGGTTGATTTATTTTTTGTAGTTGTGTATGTAGTGTACTTCATTATCAAACAAACACATTCTTCATTATGCACGAACAGTGTTGAATACATTGTTACGTGTGGATCAAGGTATTTCAACGTTTTGCTTATATATTTTTTGTTTGTGTTTTTCTCTCCTACTTTATCCATTCATTAATTTCGAACACTTTAAATACTAATCTTTGACTGTGATATCCTGTCATACTCCCATTGTTCCCATAATACCCTCTAACCCTGATTATGAACATTTGTTTCGTCCGCATCCCGTACGCACATATCTAGCTAAGGGCCGCACCAACATTGAGCTCCGTGAACAGTTCATCCTGGCTGATGGTGTGTCGCAATCCATGACCGCATTCAAGCCAAAGACATCGGCTTCTTCACCCGCCTCCGGTTCGTCCACTTCTTTGCGTACTTCCTCGCAAGGACCAATCACCAAGGTACATTTGTCTCTTGCACCCGTTATTTTTGGTTCGCTGGTTATGTAGATGTTTAGTTCTCTGTAAATCTCACCTGCATCTTGGCTTTCTATATTGTTGGGCACGGTTCAAAGTTGTAAGTAAGAAATGCATGCATGCAACGAGCTTCTTTTCCCGCTGATGGCTCCAAATATTCCCAAAATGCGACTGAAGGTATAGTATGGCGGTCGGAAAGACAATGTTAGTCTGCACCAAAAGTGTTACAATTTGTGTCATTTATCTCCCTGTTTATATGTGTGTTGTACGTACTATTTTATCTTGTGTTTACACATTCTGGAAGCTTCTCATTAGTGTTGTCACAAATGGGTCATTTTTTGGTTTGATTTCAAGTTGTCAAAGAAAAACAAATGTTTTACCTAAAAATGATATACTTGAATAAAAACGCTTAATTAATTATATTCATGGCATTAGTAGCAATACATAGTTGCAAACATACGAGTGACAATCCATTTAGAATTTTATTTCGTCTATACACCAATATCCGATACTAAGAGGGCTTTAACTTTTGTTGAAAACTGAGTTTTATGTGTTTCTTCTTTGTTGGAATCTTATCTGAGAACACCGATCTTAATTTATGATTTAACACAAACACTAACATTCACACCACGTGTCCACATCACACGTGTACAACGGAATTTTACCACACCAAACGTATAAATAACAAAAAAGCAGAAACTTAATCCAATGGTACTTAATCGTTTTTGTTTTTTGGGGATTTGTATTGTGTCTCTATATAGCTGAGGAGCACTTGGCGGAGTTGATGCCCATTTTCGAACAACTGCGCGCCCGAGGAGAGGTGGGCAATGCGTATCCGATGCATGTCGGTTCCACCTCAAGTCCCACGGTGCACACGGCGCACATGAATCCTTATTCTTGTCACTGGGTAATATACACTGAAAACAAGACTAACTTCTATTATTTGAGTTTGTTTGTTTGGCGTTTGTTTCCGAACAAAACGTAATTATTTGTTGTATGGGTTTTGATCTACTGCGTGTGGTGGTGGCTTTTTAGTATGCCTAGCGTATGCATGTTTGTGTGAGTGCACAAAACTCCCAATTATTATCCGCCCTCAGCCCCTTGTTTGAAAAATTCTCAATGATCGTGTTTGTCCTGTTTCGTCGTTTTTTGCATCGTCGGCGTTTTGTTGCCAGTCGAAAAAAATACCAAAAATACTCAATTTTCACCGAACACACACCCAAGCATATTTCTTGTCAGAATTTACGTGTTGAGTATTTCATGGTACTATTTTGATTGATTGATTGTACAGTTGCCATGTATGGTCCAGAAAAAGATCACCACAGATTATTGTATCTTTCCCAAGTACCGCTGGTATGTATTTATTTTACTTTTCCACCATATACCCGTACGGTAATGTATAGTAAGTTTTTTGTAAGTTTTTGATACGATTTTAGTTAGTTTTCGAACTGGAAAGACGTGGCATTAATATGGGAATTCTGATATAGGTTCGAGAGCGCTCGGTCAAGTCGGTTCCGATGTCCGGAAGCAGCTTTCCAAGATCTTCCAAGTCGAATCTATCAGCGGGAACACCGGATTCGTTGTCTGATACAGAAGGACCTTCTTATCGCACACCAAGGAAATCATCGTACAGGTCAACGTTGACACCGGGAGACTCACGATCCAACTCAAGACCTGCCTCAAGGACTGGAAGTCGTCCTGGCAGCAAACCACCGAGTCGTCATGGTTCCAACTTGTCCCTGGACAGCACAGGTATGAGTCATAAAGGGCCATTTTCCATGATTGTTACATTTATAATATGCTTAGATGATACACCATCGCGGATTCCACGAAGGACACCAGTAAGCGGACGCACCGCTGGTACAGCGTCGTCCTCTGCGAGAAGATTGAATGTTACCAATGGGACGTCTCTGTCCCGCCCAAGAACGCCAACGGGTTTGGCTTCACCTGGCAGTCCATCGGCTAGGTAAGCATCTTTGAAAAACATGGTTCATTTAACCACGATCATCGCTTAAACAATTATGTGCATCATTTTAAACCGTTTACACTATTGTCTGTTTTACATAACATCATAGTGACGTTGCATTCGTTTTCAATAACGTTCGTAGACCTAAACTCAAAAATAACATTAATTATCTAGATCATCCGGCATACCAAGAGCATCCAGCATACCAACCCTAACAACAATATTAACGCCAAGGTAATTAAATGACCAAAAGAAACAAAATTTACCGCACCAAAATATGAGAAAGCACTTCGTAATGATTAGCAACAAAAGTAGTTAACTTCTAGAGAAGGGTACTGGTGGTTCAGGGTTGACTGTATCTATCTCTGTTTTATATCACTTGATTCTTCGTTTTTGCAGAAAAAAATCTGAATCTTGGCGCTATGATGACGATGATTTCTAAATTTTATTATATTTCGAAAGGTTTGTTACTTTGCGAAATTTAACTTCGATAACTTGAAACAATAAAGTAACAAATATTTATCAAATGGTCACTCAAGAACAAATAATACAATAATATAATGCTGAAATTCATGCTGAATGTGTTCCCTAATTGTTAATATGAAATGGTGGTGAATTCTCCTCTAGGTCTCGCATTCCAATTTATAAAGGAAATTCCGCTGACTCTGACCTACAGTCACTGTCACTTTCCACATCTAGCTCTTGCTCTATATCTTTATCATCTGGGTAAATTGATTGATTACTAATCGTGTGCGCATGGTTTGAAGCGTAGCACCGTTACTTTTACTCAACGTTTTAAGCATGTATTTGAAGCATGATTTTTTCCAGAAATAATTTTAACATAACTCTGTTTACTACTTGTACCTTTACCTTACTAATCTAACAATTTTCGTTTTCCCGCTAACAAAGTACGAAGTCTTCGAATTCAAAAATACCTATACCGAATAGGTAAGCTTTTTGAAAACGACGAATTTTTGTTTCGAGCGTGTAAAACAACGCTGGCGCGTGTGTTTCAATAACGACTAACTGGCATGTTGTGATTGTTAAACTGTAGGACTACCACTACCAAAACAAGGAATGTTTCTACTTCTAACGCTCCAATTTTGAGAACCGCCTCTAGGTAATTAATTGAGCAATTAATTGATTTTAACAAATCTTTGTGGGGTACATGGTTGAAAAGGAAATGCTTATTGGTTGTTTTTCTGATGTAGGACACGAACACCGTCGGGTTCGAATACGCCCGTGCCACCGGGGGTGGCCACAGCCACATCGCGCTTGCTGAGGCGACCATCGGGAGCGGGCGACACGCCGACGGCACAACAGAAGAAGACGTCGACGTCGTCGACCAAGCCAGCATGGCTGTAAAACACTTATTTGGTTACACACTAACAATTCCATTCTAACTGACTGACACACACTAGAAAGTAAGATTACGCATATTTTTCTATTTATAAATGTGTAAAGCGCAGTAGTTTAGGACATGCGGCGTCGAACAGAAACCATTCCTCCCAGAGCGTCTTTAATGCTTGCCAGCGCCTTGTGGAAATCGCCAGTTCCGCGTGGCATTCGTGAACATTGCATGGACGACATCCGAGGGGGAGGAAACGACGCATGAATGACACGCATGAGAATCACACTAATATGAAAATCACGATTACTTACAATAATACTTTTTATTTCGATTTTTTGGTTTTGTGTACGTAATCATGTTGTTATAGTTGCCATATTTAACAAAGTCGATTTTTGTTTTAATTATTAATTCGAAGTAACCTAATTTATTTATAATTTATTTTATATCATATAGAAGAATTGTTCACGATTTTGTTAAAATTGTATAAACGAAAAGTCAAATTGTTCCAATATCATGTAATTGCAATTTACTAAAATTAATTGTATTTTCTATATAATTCGATGAAACGCCAACGCATAAGTATTTGTAAAATACATACAAAGTAGATGGGCCAATGCTTTTGCACATCGCCAGGTGCATCAGTTTTGGAATCATTTGATAAATTTTGAAGTATTTGAAAAATTGCTTGTATTATTTAACTAAGATTGTTATTTAATAAACTAAATTTTATTAAACAATGTCTCTTACTCTTTCCTATCAAGTTTTGGAGGGTCGTATGGAAGAGGAAAACTGTACCTTTCGACTTTCTGCTCAGAAAGAATAACTTATATTTTCGTTATGTTATGTTTATTTGCCGTGAATTTGTTACAATATTTATGTTTTCTGTCGACCGGTTTCTCCGTTTGGCATCATGAGACTGGTGTTGGTTTGCTTGTTTGCTCCCATGTCAGTTCGTATTTGTGGTGGGATTTTGCGTTGTTTTTGATGACAGTCAGCTCTCCCCCCTTTTCCACCAGCAATTTTTCAACAATATTCCCTCCTCTTCCTTGGGAACCTAGCCATTCCTTCTTCAGTCAATCACAGTCCCTTGAAAGGTGCTCCCAGGTATCCACCCCTTTCAAACAAAATACACATTTCGTGTATTCCTGCCCCTGACCTTCCTACCTCTCCTCCGAGCCACACCTAGCCCTTGCCAACAATGTTTTCTCCATTCCGCTTCTGCCCCTATCCCCAAAGTACCAGGGCCTCCTCCCGATAACCTGCACCCTTACGTATCCTGGGTTGTAGGTACTGCCCATTATCCACTCTTGCCTAACCTGCTCCTCGACTTCCCTCCCTCTCCCCCTCCGCTTCCTCCACTGATGCCTGTTCCGCCCACATCTCTTCCATCACTGCCACCGACAACCCACTCACTGGACCCCCTGCTGCTACATCACTCCCACACTTTCCTAACTAACCTTTCATTCCCCATTCGCGCCAATCTTCTCGTATCTCACCACTCTTGCAACCGCTTCCCATTTCATGCTCATTCTGCCCGTTTCCTGTAGAACCACGTACGCTGGAGCTGGAGTCGATTTCTCTTGCTCTAACTGCACCTATTCATCTAGTCCCCACACTTCCACCCCATACATCAGAATGGTCCTCACGCATGCATCCCACATTCTCATCGCAATATCCCAGTTCCCAATGTTCCCTCAGTTCCCACAGTTCCCAATGTTCCCTCAGTTCCCAATGTACAATACCGGCACTAAATGTGTTTGGTTTAAAATATTTATTAAAATGTGTGAATTATTATTCAACTGCTAGTAAAAATACTTTCGCAGAAAATATCTTTTAATGTTTACTTAAATTGTTCCATTGTTAACCTTTTGACCTACGTTGTCGAGCATAGCTCGCCGCTATACCGTGGGTATAATTGATTAACTCTAGCACTGTACCATGTACGAATCCATCATTTTTACGATTGGCTCGATTTGCGCCTACACTACAATTAGAATGCTCTCCCTTTTCATATTTGAACAATTTTTCCCTGATCGAAGAAACTTTATATTTTTCTCAAAAAATCAGTCAAGACTAACCCCTTGACTGATTTTTGGCAATAATGATAAAGTGTCCCCGAACAAGCTAAAAATTGTATCAAATAAAAGAGGACAGCATTCTCCATGGGAAAATGTAAGACATCCTGAAATTTCCATTTGTTACAAATTTAAATTCTTCCACATTTAAAAATATTGTAATCTTATTCTCTGTACATTTGAAACTATACTAGTATGAATATAACTAGTATGAATATTTGTCTATTTTGATCTCTAAAATTTCGACCTGGTGAATGCCGCCTAAGTGGCACAATGGCAGAGTCAGTGCATGCGAACAAGAGAGTCCCAGGAACGAAGCCCGGCCGGGTCGACCATTTTTCCAGTTCAACGGGTGCTCGCTAGTCGTGACTCGCGCAAAGTTCGCCGCGGAGCGGCGAACTATAAGATTGCAGCCCACCGGAAAACAAACCGCCGCCGCGAAGCGGCGGTTGACCATTCTATTTTGCTAAAACGTGTTATTAAAAAATAAAACTCGAAAAAAAGACGTTCCTCTACCTCCGCAGGCGGGACTCGAACCCGCCGCGCCCAAACAATAAGCAGACCCCTTAACCACTGGACCAATTTTCTGACATACGCCAAGAGGTCGACGAACAAGCTAAAAATACTAATAAATGAAGGAGGACATCATTCTCTATAAGACAACGTAATGCAATTGTACGGATCGAAATTTTTAAGAAAAGGAAAATAATTAATAAAACTTCTTAAATGCGAGAAAGTGTTTTATTATATTATAATTCAGTTCACAATACCAAATTCAACATTACCTCTTCGCATCTTCTCAAAATTTTACGATAGTATCAAAAACGAGAATCACAATCAAGTACGAGAATCACAATCAAGAGATAAAATTTGAGGATTTAAAACATAAATAATAACATAATAATAACATAAAAATAAATTTTATTTTTCATACAATTCGCGAAAACCTTAATTCTAAACATTTTTCAAAGAACGCTGTGTAACTTGCATCCAGCAGCGCCATCTTTTAAAAATAGTAAAATTACAAAGATCTTTTAAAAAACTCAAGTAGGAATCTGTATTTATAATGTGTTTGAACTTTGTACATTAGTCAATAGATGGAGCCAACCCTATTAAAAATTAATGAATTCCTAGTTTTACCACATTTTGGCATTGATTTAACTAAATATTACTGTTACAATTGATTTTTTCCTCAAGATATTATTATAAATAATACAAGTGCTAACCTAAACTTGCTTAAAAACATTTAAATTTATCACTAAAATGTCAAAGAAGTTCGACAAAGCCTTTAGCAGTAAACACATGCAATTTCACTGGTGGACAGTATTATTAATTTATTAAATGTTAATATAAAGATATTTACACAACTATATGTGAAATACATAAATAAATTATAAAATGTTTCGCTTTACATGGACTTACAATGCACAGTCATCAATTGTATTCAAACCTGGAGTGTAACATTTAAATTGGAATCCGGAATCACAGAATGAACCCTATAAATAAAAAATATGAAATAAAATTATTTAAACGATAAAAATGAAATTTAAATATTAACAAATTTACCGGATTCATAACTTTGCATCCCATGTAGTCTCCTTCATACATTTCAGACTTATCACCAATAACTACCAAATCTGGGAGAGGATACAATCTTAAGGTATAATCAAAGTCCCAATTGACTGTTAGAGCATTGAGTGACAAAGGGCTGAGGTGTCCTTGGCTCACAATCGTCCTAGAGATCTATAATATATTACAGTATTATGAATAAAAGCAGCCAACGAAAATGTGTACAACTTACATAATTATTAATATCATCCTTACAGGGTTTATGCAAAGTTCCTTGCATTAGTTTAACTAAAACATCAGCTCGGAATAGAACAATTTCTTTGTTGCAATATTGCAACCGACAAGGATTTGTTGCAAACCAAGATTTCGGAACCAACTTTGACATTTCCTTACTAATATATTTTGGGAGTGGGAGTCTGTAATGTAAAAATGTTTTGTAATATTTATATTTAGAAAGGAGCATCTTACCTTGGTACAATATGCGGAGTACAAGGATCCAACATTCCAGGAACAAATATAAAATGCGTATTTGTAACCAAATTCTTAAATTTCGCAATTAATTCCCCCAATTGCTTGAATAATTTCTGTAGCACATCAATTTTTTCAAGACCATGAGACTCTGACATGAAATTTCCCATTAAGATGAAGGCAATTGGCGGATTTTCTTCTAATCCACTAAACATAATTTCCAATTTTTCAAAAGTCTGAAATAAATGGTCAATTCTTGCTCTTTTTTAAAGCACTGCTTTAAAAACTTTACCTGTGCATGATCTAACCAGACATCCGAAAGAATTAACATCATGTCATTCACGGATCGATGCATATATTCTTTTAATGAATTCGATTCCCTCAGTAAAAGTTGTGATTCTCCTCCAAAATAATTTAAATTTGCAAATGTAACTCTCGACGTTTTGTATTCTTCACCAGGGGGAAGAATAATCGTAGAAACCATCAATTTTCTGTCATCATAAACACCATTAACAAGAACAAAGATATTTTCGACGAAAAATCCATGATGATATTTGGCATGACTTAAATCCAACTCAACAATCCCTGTGGGATCTTCAAGAACAAACTTTCCTTCTTCTACCATTAACAAAGAACCCAATATAACCGTTTTATCGAGCGTGCAGTGGGATAAAGTGAGTAAATAATCGACAGTCTGCAACTGCAATTGATCTGCCTCAGTAACCAACTTATTCTTAAAGTTTCTCTGAGTTCTTTGTAAAACTGTCGAGTACCTCTCTAAGAACAGTGCAGCTTTGCTCTCTGGTCCTGACAATAATTTTGCTTTTGTATTTGAGGGCAAGTATCTTCTTCTGTCTGGATTATACACCAATTTTGGAAAATTAAAAGCATTTATAACATTTAAAACTGTTTCATGTTTATCACAACCAGAATTTAAACACACTTCAATTGCTCTCTCGATGTTTTCTCTCTCAATGCTTTTGTCATGAATTGCTTGTTTTTCAAGACTATTGGAAACGTTTTTCAGACACTCATCAAACACATCAGGGTTGAAGAGATTCATATGTTCAGCAGCAAATTTGGATACAATCAGCTCACAGAGTTCTCTAAAACATTTCTCACAAAAATATTGGACTACGTGCATTTGATAATATTGCGAACTCACTTGCGAATGTTATAACCACTTAGCTTAAACGCATTGTGCAGTTTACGAATCATTTTAGTTGTTGCATCCATTTTTGTTGTTTTTGGAATTACTTTATGAACTTAGCAAATAAATAACAACAAATTGTTGAAGTCACCGAACACATTGAAAAGAAAACTTGAACCGGTTTGTTTGGACTAAAGTCGCCTTCATTGTCCGAAAATCGAACTAAAAATGGAGTTATGCAACCATCACAGACAACAATTTCGGATATTAAATATTATAAGATAAAAAATGAATGCCTCAAACATATTTAACATTTATCCAAACTTCAAAAATAAATATTTCCTTAAAAATGAATCAAGTAAATTTAACCAAAAATGAGAATGTATTACAATTTCGTAGGGTTTATGTGGGCCTCATTGGTGCTGCTGCTGACGACTGAATCACAAAGTTTGGAAAATCATAATCCTTCGCTGGATAAACCCATCACCCGTAGTTTCTTTCTGGTAGAAATTCTAAGGTTAACAATTTTCGCGCCAAAGAATATCTTCTACATAACCTACCAATGCTATAATCGATGAAACCTACCATAAAATGTATTCTGCAGTATCAGTTTAATACAATTTGTCGCCTTCCATTTCTCGACAAGTGTATTAAATAACAAACAAAACACTTTCGCAGAAACTAAAGCAAATATATATTATACCGTACCCTTTAAGTCACCTTTTACTCACAAGTCAAACAAAATGCAGAAATCTGCATCATTTTGAATAGTGTATAAGGTGACGATATAGGTATTATTTTAAATTTTCCTGCAATACAATAAACTGCCACAAAAAAGATCCTGGCCAAACTTATTATGGCATATAATTATAACAAAAAACACATGAACGTAAAGGATGCATTAAAATCTTTGACTTGGACGTAATTAAATTTAACTTTCTTTCAAATTTTCAAATGTACAGCCTTTAAACAACGATTTAATCTTTATACAATAGTAGTAGTAGTATAATACGCTGTTATAATATACGCACTTAATGTAATTATTGATTTCGCTATCAAGTTTCCCTGCGTTTAAATTCTCATTGTTTGCGTTTTTCATGCATCTACTTTAAAACAAAATAAAAGTCAGCCTTCAAGTGGCAGTTGTGAGCGCAAAATTCTTTGGCCATTCCTTCTTACAAAATAAGACTTACAATTAACAAAATGCAAAACTTAATTAATTACGGAAGCTTCATTTCGAATGGTAAGGCATTGAATTTCAATGAATACTCTGGTGAATTGTAAAATTATTGCTAAGATGTAAATTATATTTTACGTATTTCTTAAAAATATTAAAGTAAAAAAGTTTTAAACAAGTATTCATGCCAGCAGACGCATATTTCCTAAACTAGGGGCAGTGATCGTTTTACGTCATTTTTGAGTTATTCATTTTTGATTGAATGCGCTCACGCAGGATTCGGATAACTGTGAGAGTGCACTTCCTGGTCGAACTTCATCTGTAATGGTATTAAAACTGTTGTGAGTGTCTCGAAATCGTTTCACTTCGTCTAATAGCTCCTGTAAACAAATAAATTAGCGGCGAATTTATAAATAAGTTGTGACAAACATACGTATGGTAACAATTTTCGATCGACCTTTTTAATGTACTTTTTCACCGTACGGCTTAATTGAAAATGCAGATCGAGCAATGATGATAGAGGTTTGTTCTTCGTTACACTTATTGCTATATTTAAGATATCATTAAGTTTATTTTCCTCGATTTCCACTTTAACCGGATGACCCTCAACAACTAAAAATTGCAATTAATAAAACTTTATGTACACATTTATAAAACAAAAACACTTACTAGACTCGTTTAACGCTTTATCGATATCATCAAAGTCCAGCGGATCTTCCAGCAAGTCGGATGGGCTTAACAGATCATTTACGATACATTTATATTCTTCAGGTCTAAAATTTGAATAGGAATATGCAAACATGTTGTACAATTTGATATTAAATGATTCTTACCTAGTCTCTTGACCATTCACTTCATGATTTTCATTGCTATCATGGTCAATGGCATCAATAGATAATTCCTTCTCCTTACTGTCTTCATTCTCTACCGTCTCAGTCTCTTTTGTGTCTTCCTCGCCTGAGGAATGTTTTTCGGTGGATTGCATTGATTCTGCAATGGTACCGCTTTTGGGAACTCGTTTTCGTTTCTTTAGGCACCCACGGCTCCAAAGCGCCGCCGATTTCCTTTTTCGGATCGGACTCACGCGTGAATTAACTGGTGTATGCCCAGGACCCATTCCATTCTGTACAATTTCCGGTTCCGCATCCTTTTTCTCTTCGAATCCATCCACCAACCGGGGATTGTCCTGAGGTGTGTTTAAATACTGTGGCAGGAATTCGGTTATTGAGATCTTATGCTGACGCCGACGTCTGGCAATTTCCTGGCATTTATCCTCGAAATCGCTGTCCATCTCACTCTTGATCAACGAAAATGCATAATCCCTGAGTGAGCAGGCTCGATGTCGGATTTGCTTATCAGCAGATGTGCGTGCTGGATTGTATTCGAGCGCATTACGGCATATGAGTTCGATGTCGTTGAGAAAATCTTTGGCACTTTCGTAGCGATGAAAATCCACCTTTGTCATCATCGTCTCTAAATCCATTGGTTCTTTGATGATTGTCGGATAGTCGGGGACTTCTTCCGTATCCACAGGTTTCGTAAATATGAAGAATCTAAAAATTCACATAAAAATGTTGATAACTTTTTTAAAGTAACGTTAATACTTACAATCGATTCGCCGCCAATTTTTTACAAATATCCCTGAGGAATATCCGAAGTTCCCGACGAGTTGCTTCATCCTTTTCGTACATCTTCTTCGCCGCCTCCTCGCTAATAGGTTCCGGTTGGGGAGTTAATGCTTTCGGCAGTTCGGGATACTGTGTAATATTAGTCCGATTCGACCTAGGCGGTCGTTTCGTCGCATCAATCAGTAGTGGTTGAAAGAAAGCCTTCCGACTTCCCGCATCCGGATAAGGCATTTCGTAAACCTCGTTCCTGTACGTAGAGAAAATCTCCTGCAATTTCACTGGTAGAGTTCTATATGGCATACAACACGTTGCCAATAGGAGAATTGGATTGTTTGCACCAATTTGCTTCAATTGTGTCTCAAAAATACCAATCACAGTCTCGCTTACTAACGTCCACAAAGTATCGATGTTTGGAATGTAGATTATACTTGGAACATTACGTTTTGCTTCATGAAAAATCTAAACACAACAATCATGAAAATGTTGAAATTTGCTTACAATTAGTAATAATTACTCGTTTACCTGAATACAAGCCTCCTCAGGAGTTCTTCCACCTTCTCGATGCAAAGCAGCCAGATCCAAAACATAGGAATGTATATGTTCCATATTATGAAGAAGCGCCGGTGCTAAGTAAGTACTATTGCCAAACTCAGCACTACTGGCAGCGATGAGCATTTGTGCTGGACGTACGTTTGGTGTAATTTTGACCCTAAAAAACCAAATGTAATTAAACTATACCGTTGTTTCAACAACATATATTTTACGCATGCTTTAAAAATTATTAGACTACAGTCATACTTTGCCAATTTGGTATCAGTCCCGTGCGGAAAGGTCGTTTGTAAGAGATTCATAATCTCCTTGAGGGATTTCTCCAGCAGTGGTTGCACAATCGAGTTAAGTTTATGTCCACTACTCTCAGTAATACGATGTGATGCCGGCACCAAAACAGACTTTGCTCGCAAAAAGTCAATCTTCTCCACCTTCACGTCGTTTGGATCGACCACCAGCTTAACGTCGGCGGCGTAAACCTGCGGATACGTTCTTCGAAAGCTCTGTATCACAGCTTCCGAGCAGAGCGCTTTCAAATCTGAACCACAGTAACCCACCGAATTCTCCGCCAAATATGAGATTAGCGAATCACTGGGTGGCAAATTCCATTGATTAAGATGGACTCTTAAAATTTCTTCCCTTTCCTATAGAAAACATATTACTATATTAGTACTTTAAAAATTAAAATTATGGCGCCCAATTTTAGACATCTTAATGTAAATCTTGTTTAGAGAAAAATGTCGATAACTCACGTTTTGTGCAGGTAAAGGAAAGAACAACTCCCTATCAAATCTTCCAGGTCGCCGCAGTGCTGGATCAATAGCATCAATACGATTCGTAGCACCGACAACGATAATCTCCCCCCGACTCGTCAATCCATCCATCAATGCCAATAGCGTGGAGACTATACTCGCGTGAACTTGATCCTGGCGACCTGAACGCACCGGTGCAAGCCCATCCAACTCGTCAAAGAAGATAATCGATGGTTTCTTCTCTGCCGCCTGTTCAAACAGCATACGTAATTGTTTCTCCGATTCACCAATCCATTTACTCAGTAAATCAGCGCCTTTCCTAATAAAGAACGACACTTTCTTACTGCCAAAGGAACATTCGTTAGCAAGTGCCCGCGCCAACAACGTTTTACCCGTGCCTGGAGGCCCATAAAACAATACCCCACGCGAGGGTTGAATTTGAAATTGAGCGAACACCTCCGGATACATCATTGGTAACAGAACCATCTCCTTTAGGCACTGCACGTGTTCCTTCAGCCCACCCACGCTCTTGAAGTTGATTTTCGGGTCCAGCGTTTCAGGAGCAATTGGCTGAATATTCCCAGCTCCTGTACGCATCTGATCATTCTTCGAATGGGGACTTTTCGGGGTATTGTTATACTTATTCCGCCTGCAATCAGAGTCACTTGTCGAGTCTGAGTCACTGGATACTGTACGCCGCGTAAACCGATTCGTAAATTGAGGCCTATTTCTTCGATTTGAGTTGTTCCTTCGTGGCATATCCAACTGCAGACGTTCATTATAACTTGGCATTGGTTTAGCACGTCGATCTCGCAGAGAGTAGGTATTTTTCTTGGTGCGTTCTGACGACGACGTCGAAATCTTTCGCTTGCGTTTTGGCGCACTGCGTTGCCTCCTCGACAACACCGGCATGTCATCATCCGATTCACTCGAAGATTCATCCTTATTGTTTTCGTTATTCTCGTTCAATTCATCGCATTCGTCGTGCTCGGCATCATCGTCTTGGCCAGAATCTTTGACAACTGTCTCGTTTTTTTCAAGAGTGTCATCTTGTTCCGTTGGCTCGGATTTTAGATTGCCTGGTTGGGAAGATTTAACGGTAGTGACTGGCGCCCCTGCATCCGCTTCGCTATCAGTTTCCTTATAACCCGGCTTAAAAACACCACGCTTCGGCCTTGAATTTACAGCAAAGTTCGCAGCATCCTCCTTGTTTTCCTTGTCAAGAGATTCCTCTCTAGTCTTATCTGACTCTGGTTGAAAATTAAAATGAAAATTTCGTGTGCGCTTGTGTGTAGAGCGCACGGGTGCATCTCTACTATCATCCGAATACTGATTCAACGTTGGATACCCCATCTTCGGCATCTGATCATCGCCTATCCATGATTGATTTGTATATCCAGCTCTTCGAGTTCTTCTTGTAACTCCTAAAGAATTGATCACTAATTTAATATTAACGCAAAACATTTAACGAAATATGAGTAACTTACTCAGTTCGGTACTGTCATCAGAATTACAAGTCATTGACTGTGAGTCTTTGTAAGACTTTTGTGTGATGGGGCGAAGGGAAAGTGCCGCTCGTCTTTCAACCATCGACTCACGAAGTCGACGATTTTTCCGGCGTCGAGACGGATAACAATCATCACTGTCAATAATCCCACGCATTGTATGCGCTTTTGCGTAGATTTGTACGTGACGACGCCGTACACCTGTAGGAAATTAAGCAATTTTAAAAGTTATGACATGGAAGTATTTAAATAGTTTTTCGTACCGTTAAAGCGTGATTTATGTCCACGTGATCTCAAGATGGGCGGCGCTGCCACACGCGCACGACGGACGACATGCAGAATCGGCTTGTCAGGCGCACTCCACGAATCGTCCTCACCCTGTACACTGTCTTCCTCTTGCTCGCCGTTGACGGAGTCGCAGGACGATCCTAATTCCCTCGACACCGGTGCTTGCTAAACACACTCAATTTAGTTCCACTGCGCATGAAAACTACACACAGAGTACACACCAAAACTGAACAAACAAAAAAGAAACAACACGCAAAACATGATTAATCGTGGATTAATGAAAACACATACCCTCGGGGCCTGCGTCTGGCAGCGCTGACCATTATCAGGAGCCACACTACAAGACTCTGAACGTCTTGTCTTAACCATTCTTACTGTTTTTATTTTTGGTCGACAACTCTCAGTACAAAACACGCTCAGGCGTTGGAATCAAACTAGCACATCAACACAGGTCTTTATTAATCAATTATGTTCAAAACTCGCAGACAGGGATTTGTGATGCATGAAAGTTTCTACTCGAAATATGTCAGTTTACGAAATTTCATGTATACAAAAAAATGCACAAAAAGCCATCAACCAAAGAACCCATTCACAAGAATCACGTGTTGTTATTTGGGATAGCCAGACGAAGAAAATAGTTAGTAATTGGCCCAACCTTTCAGTCAGAAACAAGTTTTCTGTGAGCGTTAAAAACAACCCCAAAAACAACCAAAACAAAGAAGTCGAAGGTCAGACATTAGTGCGAAAAGACGATTGTGTAACTTGTACGATGTACCCATTGGTAGGATGTGGTTAATTGCACATATTAGTTGTGTTTGGAAGTGCATAGATAATCGCACGGATATGATCTGAGGTGAAGGTGGTGCAAAACTAGCAGGCGTTTACTTACGGTGAAGGCAAAGGCAGTTGATGCAAGGCAAGCGGGTTACGTGTTGAACACAGCACTATTGGTACACTAGACATTAGGGATGAGCGTTGACGATTACACGACAGCGTCAAACTTGGACGCAAATACCGCTGGCGATCATGTTGAGAATCATAACAATAGCTTCGTTATCCGTACACATTCAGCTGGTGCGCACCGCGCTCGCCGTTGAGTACTTTTTGGTTACTAAAATGGCCTGGGCAGGTGGAGAACGAATGGCTTCGTGCATAACCGCCAAATTGAAGTTATTAGATATGCTCGCAGTGTTACCAACTGTGGCAAATACCTAGGAATAATAAAATTAAAGACGAATTTAAAATATTACAACATGATGTAAAACTCACGAAAATATAATAACATTGCTTTACATTTCATTGATTTATTAATACATTTTATTTAAACATTCATTGATTTAAATAAAATTCATTTCTCTTTAGTCAGATAAAGTTACTAAGTTCCCATAGTATTACCAACTGCAATTTAAAGAAATGTTGGTTGCCTAGGTATACTCTAAAAGTTTTATTTCAACGCTGTAGAAGAAAACTGAATTAAACCATGTAAATTTAACGAATGCCTTTTATAAGTACAGATGTTTTATTGTATAATCTACATGTTGCAGGTGCAAATGTAAAGAATTGTTACAATGAATGCGCCGTTTTGCTATAAATGCGGAGAAATTCCGCGAGTCGTGCAAAAATACATATTTCAATAAGTAACAGTTGATCGGAGTGTGCAGTGCCCGGCTACAACCATTGTAATCTAAACAATGCAGCGTGTACACTCGCAATCTCGTAAGGCGTGCACGTTTTACAGGCGCATTGAAGATCGAATCCATTTATGTAAACGCCAATATTGCTGCATTGTCTTAGTTACTACTGTACGATTATATTTGGCGTTCGATTACGCTTGTTTAGACTTCGGAGTCGGTGCAAATCGAGGCGGTATATCACATGATTGCTATTTAGGTATTGTATATTGTATCATTACTATGTTTGCAAATCTTTGAAACAGCGCAATTTGTAAACAGTTACAAAACTCAACGAGGCGGGAAACGTATGTAAATTCAGTTCGGCTTGCCATCAGTTCCGTTTGGATCTTCGTGTAAAATGCGTTAAAAATCCTTGTTTTTTCAATGATTAAATGCAACATGTGTACGTGTCGATTCAGTAATTCAAACATAAATACAAAAAATATATGACACAAAATAATATATACACGAAGCTATAACGTATAGATAAATCAATAGTCTGCAGATGCAGTCTTCAAATGTTTGATCGGAAGCAGGAAAACGTAGTATTTACATAACAAACCATCAAACTTCTTTTCTTACAATGCATTGCAAAAATAAAACTTAATGAAAACGCTTAGAATGGATGCCTAATTGACAATGAGCATAAAACGAAAATGTAACTGCTAGAAACTAATGAAAATTAAAGGAGACATTGCTGATTTTTTTTTTACATAAATATAAATAACTAATAGTAATAATCACCAGCAGTGTTATAGATATAAAATAATACTTAGGTATTGCAGTTTATGAGCTCAAAGTTAAATTTTCTTGCGCTTAGTTGCACCAATCCGTGTTCTGTAACAAAAGTTTACATGTGTCATATAAGAAGTACACGCCTTTGAGTTTAAACTAGTATAAATTAACAAAGTTCAACATTTTTCATATTTATATAAAAGTTTTGAACTTTTGCCTAGGACGTAAACTAGAATCACTTGCCGATAAAAAAAATCCCCAATCAATGAACTTAATGAAATTAATTAATATAGATTAATCTATTTATTTAATATTGAAAATGTATTTCATTGATTTATGCCATTTATAAATACTTTGAAATTCTTTATAAACGAACTTAAACCTATGCAAACGCATCAAAATTAAAATCTGAGTTATTAAAACCGCGTTAAGAGCCTTAGAAGTTTACAAGGAATGACTTAACTTCCCTTAATCCTTTCTTAAAATGTTCAGAGTTTATCAAATAAAGTTTAACGAAGTCAGCAAAGAAAAGAAAACTTACTTTATATGAACCTTGATAGCCACCTTTACTTCTCATTTGCATCTGTAGGGCAGTTAGCTGATCATTTGGCATCTCCACATCTCGACTTCCAATATGTGCAGTATGTTGGAAGTTAGTAGGTGCACCAATCATTGACCTATCAATCCGAATTCGATGCTTCCTCGGCTGTGGCACACAGCAACCAAACCACGACACCCAAATCTCACTCACAGCAGTCATCTACAAGCACATATTGTCCAAGATGTATACAAACAATAATCCGGAAACTAGTAATTCTTCGAATAAAACTTATCAATACCGATAACAACAACACAATGCAGTCTAGCTTGGTGTACCAAACAACAAAATTCAATGAATCATACTTCATAACAATGCATACCCCAGGAATAACAATTTAATCACGTTGATCTGCAGTTTTTAGCAAATGTTTCATGTAGGAAACGTGTTTCTTGTCAGGTCCATTTACTCAATAAACTTAAATCGAAAGAAACGAATGTTTACCTTCTTGCTTTGGCTAGCACAACTCGCCGACGATATCACACCGCTGTTGTTTGCGCATTGCCGCCCTCGGACATCACGTGCGCCGAAATTTCCGCCGCTGTGTTGTGAATATTCACGAGTACGTGTGCAGACGCAGGCAATCCATGTTTGGCGCACGCAATTCGAAGCTCGGCGAGGCTGCAATCCGCAGATTCCAGCGATATATTTGGCACGGCGTTGGGCGACCCGTGTCGCGTGTTTTGTGCTTTGTTGATTTTTAGCCCCGGCCGCCGCCAAACAAGTCGAAAAAAGCACGAAAGTGAAATATGCTAATCGCTGCACTGCTGGAGAAACCAGAAAGCACAAGTGCAAATGTGAATGTGAGTGTCACGGAATACTAATAAGGCAAAAAGAAGTCCGAAACTGGGGATACTTGCGCATACGGGCGCATAATGTCAAACTTGTCAAACAGTTTAGTGATTTTTGTTTCCTCAGGTTGGCAAACCTACTTTATCTGTCAAACTTACAGCACCCTCTGAAAAAAAAAAAACTACCTTTCGCTTTTTATTCTTTTACAGGCTTCTTTTTAAAGTAAACTTTTGTATTACGCCACAAGATGTCGCCAGCTTGTCTATTTATCATTAAATAAATTTATTTTTTGAGAATGTTCGATGTAATAATTCAAAATAATAATAATTGGAGCTCAACTGAGAAGCATAGATGCACAATGAGCACGACATTCATTAGTTTCGTTTATTGTTCTATTGATATTCCTGCGGTAACTTATTGTTTTCCGTGTGCCATTGTTTGGTGACATGCGTTCGCACAGCGGTCGCGCTCGTTACCGCATTGTCCTGCTGCCCTCCGCCCTTATTCAACCTTTCTCCTGCTGTAACCCTCCTCCTGCTGGGTGGCAAACGTGTCATTTTGTACGTTTGCAAAACGCTGGAGAGGCTCGTTAAGATGCCGCCCGGGCGCTAAACGCACGCCGTGGCACGTTTTTCACCCCCTGCAAACCCCCTCACTCACTCCACCTTTCCGACTTTCTTATACGCTGCATTTCCGCCCAACGCCGAACTTCCTAATACTATATAACACCGTGGAAAATTCCCCGGCCCTGCTTAAGATCGTTATTTGCATGCCACCCTCGCAGCAGCTTTCTCCAGCAGTAAGAAAGTAATAATTCGACCTCCCCTCCTGCTTTACGTTCCAAGACGCGCCCGCGAAGATGGCAAGACAAAGTCGAAGATGAAGCCCCGCCGTCGCTGGCTAACAATTACATCTTGTTATCGCGGTGGGAAAGTCGGTGGGCTTTTAATGTAATAAGAACACAATGGGGATTAGAAGAATAATAAGGGGTGGTTTTGGCGATGGCAGAAACAACCAGCAAATAGAATAAGAAGTAAAATAATCAGCGTGACGGTGGAAAAACTCGAGTGAATGCGATGTATGAAAGCCGGTGAAAAAAAAGTACAAACATTGCAATTTGGGGGTGGGAATAAAGAAAATGCACAAAGAAAATTCACAAATAACTACTAAAAAGTCTCAAAGAGAAAAATATCTCTTCTTTGGCCGTATTTACTCAGTAATTTATCGAAAAAAGCGGAACTAAAGCTCTATCAATATGTTGTGACATTTTGAAGCAGTTGCTGCTTGAAATTACAAAAGGTTAGCTTATCCAAAATAAATCTTCGCAAATTCCTAGCAAAACGTCAGGTGCTTGTGAAACCTAAAAAACCTATGCAAAAAATGGTAGGTTTCCCTTACATGTGGCACATGAATTGTATGAATTATAGCTCCCTTAAGGGGGAACCCGGGCATGACAAATGCGGCTATTATGTGATTTCACGCCGATTGCCACCCGGTATGTTCCACCATTTTAACCACAACTAACGCCAGTTCATATTTCCTAATTACCTTCGTCTAATTACTCGCAGGTACCACGGTAAAATTAAAATCTTTATAAGTCACAAATCACATCGTGGTTGAGTGATTGGACTCTGATGACTCTTGACGTCCGTGCGCTTTTCAAAGGCTTAGAACTCGAGGCCGTATTGTTCGATCCTTGCCGCGTTGCACTCGTGACAAATTATTCCCTCGCCTACGTTGTCACTTCTGTTCTTTTGTCTTCAGAAACCACAGTAAAAGAAAGGCCGATATCTACTGGGTTCTGCTTGGGTTTATTGGGCTTATTTTTAGATGCTAAGGATCTTTAATAATAATAGTCTTGGTCTAAATTTTTAAATTTCCTAATTAGTTAACACTTTGATCTGTCCAAGGAATGGCTGTGAAGACCAGTCATTGAAACATTTTCATAGTGCTTCTTCTTTTCTTCCGTCAAACTCTGGGATGATCTAATTGGGAAACCAGACATTTATCCCGTTCCCCAGAAGTTCAACACCACTACAAAAGAAATGTCGATTCAGAGGTCTATAATATAAAACCTTTAGGGTTTAGGTTAGAGTTTAGTCCTTCTCAAAATCTTTAGGTAATCTAATTAGTTACCACAGGGTCTGTACCTTTCATAGTTTGTAAATCCTTCGATGATCTAATTAGGAAACTAGACATTTGTCCATTTTCCCCATAATTTTACCATCCATCCGTCACTTGTCGGCTTAATCTCACAGCGTCGACGGGCATAATATTGTTTGCACAAGTAATTTCACGGAAATGTATGCATCCCTCATGCGTGCAACACAACACACTCGGAACCCGCGGATAATCCCCGGCCCCGGGTTCCCACCATCTTCGGATGCACTTGCACGTCATGGCCGACGGTGGCGTTAAGTGAATTTACATGCTCCACTTGTCATTCATACGCGCGCCGCCGAGTATTTGTGGAAGGCCCTCGATATTAAGGGACACGCCACCGAAGAGCTTATAATCCACTTGGATATGGAAAGCAAATATTGTGGGCCATTTGGCGAAAGCCGACCACCTTCTCCACCACCATCCGCCGAGCAGCGTGAGAAGAACAGCAAATATCATCGGTGGTCGTTTAACAGGATTATTCTTTTCCCTTCTCGCCTCGCTGATGAGGATATCAACTATCTGCATTGTCTACATTATCTGCATATGATATGGTATTAGCATATTGGGCGATTTGCATAGCCATATTTGATTTTGATTAGTCAGACGTGCGTTATTCAAATTGGTAAGGGATATGCTAAGTCCACTACCCTAGGCGCAACAAATTGGTTTAAGAGATATTATATGATATCATCGTTTAAGAGAATTGTTCCAGTGTAGCTTGGAAGTGGCAGAATTGGCATAGTTTGATCTTGCTGGTTCAGTCTTTATTCTAGAACTGCCTTCTTCTTCAAGTTCTTTAAAGAGTGCTTTTCTTGGGCCTTTTTATACGATCTGCTTCTTCTTATTCTGCATGGTCCTCTTAGTATGATGATATCAAAGTTTAAGAGACATTGGTTGAAGGTGGCTCAATCTTTAGATCATAGGTCCTTAACTCTTTGAGACTTATTGCTTCCTTACATTGGTGTATTCAATTGTTGCCTCAGGTTTTTTGAGACTGTTTCTCCTCAATCATTGTGCTTCAATTGGTCCTTGATCTTCTTATGACGATATAGCATAGTCTATAACAGTGATGGCGAACCTCTTTGAAGGCGGCTCAAATTTTTTTTAAAATTTCAGTTGATAGTAATAGCACGTGTGTTACCAAAGCTCATAAGAGGATTCCCAAATATTTTTTTTTATATAATGTGTTGCATTAATAGTTTCGAACACCCCCATGCTCCAAGGATGACTTCCGAACCCAGTAAGTCTTACGTGGGTCAGTAACTTACATAGGAATCATAGGTTCGTTATCAGTGGTCATATCTCCTTGACCAGGAATAGTAGAATTAGTAGAGACAGATTTTTCATGGCTCAATCTTCAGATCTTACCTCTCAACTTATTGAGAGTCATTACTTGCTTCCATTGATGTATTCTCTTGCTATCTTCTTCCAATGAATCTTTAGAGAAAGAGAGAGAGAGAGTGTTCTTCTTTGGTCTATGTGCTTTTTAATATTCTTTTCTTGTTTTGTGAATTCTATTGCTGTCTTCTACCATTGGTTTTCAGGTCCTTTAGGGACTGTTCTTCCTGAACGTTTACGCTCCAATTGGTCCTTGAGTTTCTTCTGACCATGGGTGGATTTTGGTAGCTCACTCTTTAGATATTAGCCCTGAACTCATTGAGACTCATTGCTTCCTTTCATTGGTGTGTTCTTTTGCTGTCTGCTTCTTTTAATGCTTTCCTGTTTTTCACAGACAGTTCTTCCTAATGTTATATGTTGCATCTGCTTTTTGATCTTCTTGTCCTTATTTCCCATGAGATCCTGTTTTGCAGGATCATATATGGATATTATGTTACTCAAGCAAAGTTGAACAAACTTAACTCAAGTTAACATAATCTAGGGCATATATTACATCATTTTGTACAACATTGGATCCTCCTTACGCCTTATACACCTCTATAAATATCCCTGGATGAAAATGTTGTTCGGTGGAATAATCTATGTTCATTATTCGAATAATACAAAATCAAACACATTCATTGACAGTCCATATTCTTACGACAACTTTTTCTCTTCTCTTGTTCAACAGTCCTGCAGTGTTTTCCTTCGAACACGTACGGTGAACGATATGACGATATGGTAATGATATAATAACACGTTTCCTGGACCAGGGCGTACGAATTCATCAAGGCTCTGCTTTGTTGGACTGGGAGCGAGACGGGGAGAGAGATCGGTGTCATGTCGTGTTATTACAACGACGATATGTGCGCGTACGTACTTCGAGTGTGTGCTGGTGTACGTAAACGCAGTCTCCTCCGCGCTTTGCTGTTGAAACATGAACAGCGAGATCGTGGCGTGGCCCCAGGGGGATGGCGCAGTCCATCCACCCTTGAGCGTCTGCGGCGGCTGCGGCGTGCCAGCCCTAACGCGATAATAACAGAGCAGCGCCGGCGGACGGATCGTTCTGGCCCCGAGAATCCGCCGCCCCGAACCCACCAAGGCCAAGCGCGTTTTCATTAGTTGTGTCGTGCGCTCTGCACGCCGACCGCAGCGACGTGTAATTATTGGTGGCATTTGTGGGCATTGCTGACGTGTGCCTCGCATATAACCTATTTTGCAAGCCAGTTAGAAACAACAATGGATCATAGATGGGGCTACCCAAATATTTATTCTAAAAATTGAAAGTCATTTTGTTTAAATATTTATTAATTTTATTTACTATTCCGACGATTGAAAAATGTAACTATTATATTTTGCATATAATAATATAATAAATATTTAATAAAAACTTCAAATTTCGTAGAAATTAAAAGCCTTTTAAAGAACCCAATATTTTCACAAACCAGTTTGAATTGACATCGCTTCCACGGAATCCAAGAAATTATCGAGCTATATTATTACGAATATAAGCAAATTATAGATATCACTTCGTAGGCGCGCTCTGCATGCCTGAGTCTGGTCTCTGGCTACCTACTTTAATAATGTCTCAGCGTTGGCACACAATCGCTAATCATACAATTATTGGTTTACTTTTCGATCATTTGCAGCAGAACAGATATTATAGGCACTCACACAAACCACATGCACATATACAGACACACATTAACCGTTCATAATAGAGAGTTCCTTCGAGGATTTCACTCGAGAGACAAACGCGAGACGATGTCCGAGAATATTAAGCTCCATTTTTGAAAATGACAGTGTTTAGCCGTCATTTTTGGGTTGCGAGTGTCCGCCTGGATGCTGGGCATTTCGAGAGGGAGGAGTGGATCGCTTCACCCGCGCGGACACGAAATCTACAAGTATAACGAGCACATTTCCCACACGCCAGCCACAAAACAAAAATATGTACGAAATGTTAATGTCCAGGTGGATAGATCTCACCGAAAAAACTAACCCTTCATTACTGAATTTCAGTGCTAGACAAGAATATTGCCTAAACTTAAACATAATCTGTTATAATGAAGGGAATTATTGAAAATTGTCTCTTTTAATATAATTCTTCCAGCTACACAAGAAACTGTTCTGTAGTGTGAAAAAAATGATAGACTTGTAGCATGATCGTGAGTTCATTACGTAATGAAACTCGTCGTAATGATCAACGCATAGTTTTCTGTTTGTCTACCTTGATAACTTTTTAATCGCAACACGGTCATTTCTCCGACTGTCTTCGGTTAATTCGACGACCATTGGTGTGGAATCTGATGACCGCGCTGCACTTTATTATGCACTCCCATGATGCGCGACGATTACAGTGTCCATTTTTTTTGAGGTCACCCGTGACAGCATGTCGTGTTTCAATTTGTGTCATTAAAAAATCCTTACGCCGGACAAAACTACGTAAGTACTATTGCTCGGCGTCAACCTGCTCATTACTAAGGCATTTCTCTCGATAATAAGCACGATACATACGATTTAATTTCGAGCTACCCAAAAACAATTTCCAGGCCGCGTTGGTTGCCTATGTATACGCAACTGAAAATCCAGTTGCCTATATTCCCCACACGCGTGAGAAAAATCGCCGAATTGCGCGCTGCGCGGTGGTAAAATGCGAGGATCCCACACTTAATACAATATTCATGAATCCCTCGGATGCTGTTTATTTATCGCCATCGAAAATATGCGGCGGTGCGAGGCGAGGAATTTCAATTATTCGCGCAAACGTTCAATTTCCAATACTTACGCCACGATTCGCGCACGCGTGTGCCTCATAAACGCTCGTATTGGGAGATTGGGTCGCAGGCGTACGCTGCGTTTTTTGGGGAATCTTATACGGTTTGGGGTTCCACTCGCATGTTTACGTACAATTATCGAAGGCACGTAAGGTATGCCCCCGAAAATCGAAAATCACAGAGTGCGGGCGCAAACACTCGAAACGCACAACGTTCGCCGGGCCCCGCGTGTACATCCACCGAGTGTGCACTTCACACAACACAAACGCACACACGAAATCTCGGGCATTTTCATGTATTATGTATGCTTTTCTGGAGTCAAGCACACACGACGCAGCAATTGTAGGAGTTGTCGAAGGTGGAAAAAAGGGTGCGTGAGACGGCAATTAGCCGGCGGGCACCGAAAAAAACGCGCGCGCGTCGCCGCGAGGGGTTGCGCGAGGAAATTATAAAAGGCGATCACGATTAATGCAACTCTCGCTGCTACGGCCCGTTGCGAACATCGCTTTTTGTGTGGGAGATCAAACGTAATCCACGCTGGACACGCAACAGCCTGCACACACGGCCGAAAGTTTCTCATATATGATTCGCCAAATTACCCGTTCACACAATTTTACCGCAATCAACATGCATCGAGAGGCAAAGAAAACCAAAACGAAATGTTTACGTGCCTAGACATTATCGTAGAAACTATTAGTTCAATTATTTGCAGGTTTTATTTGGAATTTTGTCATGTTTGTCATGTGAGGGGGGTAGTTAGGTTAAGTGTCGTGGGAGTAAGTGTTGCGAACGGAGTTTAGGTTTGGTGAGATTCGATGAGGTTACATGAAAGTAGAAATGAGATTAGGTTAGGTTGAAGTTGAAGAAAAAATAGTTGGCCCTTGATGCGGTTCTGAGGTTAAACGAGATTAGATGTATTTAGTTAATATTAGATGAGGTTAAGTACGGTTTGGTAAGCTTAAGTAAGCTCAAAACTAATAAAAAGGTATCAGGCATGTTTCCAGCAGCGATTACAAAGAGTCCTATTTAAAATTACTCGTAAATTTTGAGGTTAGATGAGATTAGGTAAGATTAGGTGAGATTTATAGAAGTTAGGTGTGATTAAGTTTGGCGAGATTAAGTTAGGCTAGATTCAACCGATAAGGGGAGTGTCTCGATTGTCCAACACGAATTTGAATAAAATTTTTTGTATCTGTATGTGTAGGATTTTACGACGTTTGCCCAAAGAAAAATTCAAAGTTTGGTATGTTGCTTTAATAGCAGTTTTCGTCGTACACTCGCGAGTGTATTCGCGCCAAGGTCGGTCTACATGCAGGCGTGTTGACAGTATGCCACGTTATTCATACCGCGAATGTTACTGCTAAAGCAATACGTACCAAATTTTGAAATTTTTTTTTGATAAACGCCCCAAAACGGTGTAAAATCCGGTTAACACAATTTATTTCTATATAGGTACAACAAGTACAAAAAATTTCAAGCAATTTCGTATTTGACAATTGAGACACTCTCCTGGTGAGTTAGGTTAGGTTTGCCCCTGCTTAGCTTAAGCTGGCATGATTATACTAACCAGGAGAGTGTCTCAATTGTCCGACATAGAATTGAATGAAACTTTTTGTACGTGTAGTACATATAATTTGTGTAATTTATGTTAACGGGATTTTACGCCGTTTGGCAAAAAAAAATTTAAAGTTTCGTATATATTACTTTAAAAGCAGCATGCGCCATAAATGGCGTAGTCGTGAGCGCGCCTGCATGTTGACCAACCTTGACGGGATGACGACTACACCACTATACCCATACGACGAATGTTGCTGCTAAAGCAAGACCAAACATTAAATTTTTTTGGGCATGCGGTTCAAAACGGCGGAAAAACGCATTAATACAAATTATTTCCATATATTTACTACATGTACAAACATTTTCACTCAATTCCATAACGGACAATTGAGACACTCTCCTTGCAAGTTACCTTAGGTCAGACTAGATAAAAGGAATATTATATTATGTGAGGCTAGGATCCCTCTTAATGTTAGCTGATCACACCTAACCTAATCTAACCTCATCTCTCTTAACAGAATATAAACTATTTTAAAATAATAAAAATCCTACAAAGTTTTAAAAGTCCATGTAGATAATTATTATTAAAATATGTAGAAAAATGTATACTCTATTTGTTGAGTTCATCATCATCATCATCATCATTGACTGACGAAGCGGCACATTTTTCGTACAGATTTAATTGTGTTTCCTCATCGACTCTTTTTACGTACGCATGCGCACACATATATTATGCAAATGAGATACTACACTCGCTGGTTTGGTATGGTTTTTCGAGACACCGTAAATTAGTCTACAGCCGATACAGGGCCAGCCATACGCGACCAAACACATGCCCAGATTTTGAAGTATGTGCGGACGCGAAGGGATATATTCATATTTCCTTATCAATATTCATTGGGGGCGTAACGCATCTGTCTCGTAAAAAAGCGACGACCGCATTCTGAAATGCTTCGAAAAATCGCCGGCCCCCCTAAAAACTAAAGCACATGGCACCGTATAATAAATCCTGTAACATTTTTTTCCTTCTAAAACTCTGCAAAAATAAAATATTACTACATTCATTAGTGTTGTTTATAACTCCCATTTCCTGCTTTCCCTGCTTTTTCTGTGTTGTTAGTTGTTAGTTAGTTAATATAAGTAAAAGTCCATTAACGTATTTTTCTATGCTTTAAAAATAACTTTTTAAAAATATTCTCTTCGCTGATAAAATTAAAATACTATACTGTTTATGATTTATACTCTTACATGTTCATCGTTAGTGCTTTACATAAAGCGCGATTCGACGCGCTGATAACGAAAGCATCCCAAAATGACGATATCGTTCGAATGCGATTAAAAGGACCCCAAAAATTATTGTTCGTTTTTTTTTTGTTTGGCTCGATGTTGGCTGGTTGGTCGTTGGTTGGTCGGCATTACACTGGGTTTCGGTTTTTCCTATGCGCTCGCTATGCGTCCACCCGGCCGCGCTCCACTGTTTTAAATTTTAAATTATAGTGGCCGCCACGCATCGAACGAATATTTATGGATATAGCATAAACGCGCGAGCGCGAGCTGCGATGTGGCGATATTCGTACGAAAATTACAAGGCGACCGCTGCCACAAAAGGCCTACGATAACGCTCGCGCGCGCTCGCTGGCTGGCGACTTGCCGTCAAAACAACAGAAAAACAAGAGAACAGCGCCGAACGCGTACCGGTGGATAATCGTGAAATCAAAGCGGTCTCAAACCGAATCTGAATAAACGGTACCGAAGTGAAGCGGCAAAATGTGCAGCGCATATTAGATATTAGATTATGCAGCGAGCGCTTAATTTGTATGTGTATGTTCAAGTTGGGATACTTATCGATTGGAACGATCCGATGCATTGAAATTCCAAAGCGGAATGAGGAGAAGAAGACCTTTGATTTATATTATTTTTGGGTTTGTTATTCTTACAGAGCATAATTGAGGTTAATTTGGAGGCAATGAAAAGGTTATGAAATTTTGGCAGATCATTGTAATGTAGATATTTTCAAAAGTTTAATTGAAATAAAATGAAATAAGGGGTTAGGCGTGTAAAGGGAATCTGATTAAACTAATATGAGTGATATTGCGGTAACTAATATAAACTAGAAGTTTGCAAGATATGAAGAATGCGTGAATAGAATGGGTGATGAGAGAATTGTTAAACATGTCTGGGAATTATGTGCAAGGAGGTCGGCGAGTGCTTGGGCTAGTGGTAGGGAAAAGGCGTATGAAGCGGTAGGATTATCAGAGCTGCCGGTGGGTAGGTTGCTGATAAGGAATGAGTTAAGAGTAAAATGCGGAACGATAGGACGGGAGGTGGAGGAGCAGGAGCGGCAAAATAATATCAAAAGAAGCACATATAACCCACTATACCAAGCAGTACAGACTACCGGGATGAGACCCAGATATATTGGCGAAAGAGCTGAATGCGGCGGATAAAAGACTGATAGCTAGAGCACGGTGTGGATCGGAAGAGAGGGGATGGAAGGTGTGGATGGGAGATGGGAATATGTCAGGTGCATTCTATGTGAAAGGGGAAGGGATTTCTGGGAGCATGTTGGGAGTGATTGTATAGGAATGAAAGAGGAGTGGGCGCGTGATTGCCAGGGGAAAAAAGGAGAGCGAAAGAGTGACTGAGTGAGGATGGAAGGGGGGGGGGTGGTGGTGGCAATTTTGAAGGTAATAACAAAGCGGAAGGAAACAGCGCGGATTGGACGCCTACCTACCATCAACTACGGGGAGGCGTCAAATTGAAGGTACTTGAAGGGAGTGAAGGAGGAAAAGGCCGGGCAGAAGGTGTCCGGAGTAAGGATAGGGAGTGAAAGTGCAAAAGAAGTTCAGCGGGTTTGATTATTTTTCGTTGAAATGGTATTTATTTAATCAATTTTTGTTTGATAGTATTTAGTATGTGTAAGTTTTACTCGTTACTTATTATAATGAATGTATGTAATGGAAGGGTGGGGGAAGTAATGTGCCAATAAAAGTTGTCTACTCTATTTTGAAATAATTTCTGTTAATAGGAGTTTTGTCGCCTTGACTTGTTTGTCCAAAAATATTCCAAAAGTCCAAATTGACTAAGGCAGGGGTGAGCAACCTATTTTGACCGCCGGTCAATAGTATGTTATTATTTTGGCGGACCGCACATAAATGGTATGCTCTTAGCTTTATATTAATAATGTTTTATTATTAATGTTTATTATTAATGTTTATTATTAATGTTATTAATAATGTTTTTCTGTCAATCTATTTGTTATTAAATAGTTTATCTTCTTCTGGCGTTTCATTAAATATGATTCAAATTTACCAAAGTTGCACTTGAATTATTATTTGACCCTTGCCAGTATGCCCCCTAGGAATTGACAAACACCGTCCTGTCACACCTGCTAGCAATAACAAAAACTAGGCAACTTCTTGAGCAGAGTTTTCCCTCTTAAGTGTTACAAGTTTAAAGAGCGCCTAATTTGCTAGTTAGCCTTGCATTTACGAGTTACACCGATAAAGAACTTTTGGTTGTGTTCGCGCCAAGCACGCTGCTAGGGACATTTTGCCCCTTGATACGTAGGGTTGGCAGCGCTTATTGCCAAGCT
>JAODAC010022029.1:0-18352 GCA_027575185.1 Mimaenictus wilsoni
ATAAAAGATGTATTAATTGAGAAGACCAAGGAGGAACAATTAACAATAGGAACAACGGGTTACACAATCTAAGGCACTGCAAACTGACCATCTGATATGCCATAACTGGTAGTTCCGGGTGGGGGGGGGTGAATATTGACATATTATTTTATGTATATGCTATTTTTTTTTCACTAAATAAATAAGTTAAAAAATAAATAAATAAAAAACTATTTCAAGCTATAATCTTGAATAATATTATTAGACATTAAAATGTTATATTCTTTATAACTATATCGTGCAGACTCCCCGATCCATTGCAAACCACAAAGTACTTGGTTTCCACGGAACTTCCATATTCTCGATATTCTTGTTTCATAACGAGAGTAGATTAATGCTATATCTTAAATATGTTGGAAGGCAAGGCGCCAGAAATGGAAATATGGCAGGAATTTGAATCTTTGGATGCAAACCAAATAAACGAGCTTTCCATTCAAGAGTACGTTAGGCAGCGTTCAGATCAAATGGTATAACAAAATTGTGTAGTTCAGTCCTAGAACTAGGAATATCCCTCGCATGAATACCTATATATTTCCATCTGATCATTGCGATAACGAAAATTAATCAACCAAACACATAATAATCGAGACTGTCATTTTCACTTCATCCACAAGAATACAAGATTTGGATGGTTCTGAACTAGATCGCGGACCTTGACTTTTCTTCTTCTACGTCTTTAGTAAACAGTTGTGGCATGTTCTTCTTCAGTTGTTCTAGGAGTTGATCGTTCCAGCTCTTGTGAAGTCATCCTAAAGATCTTTTTCCTCTTAGAAATTACATTTTCTATTTATTCATCATATTCACTTTCTCAGCGTGTTCTTGTAATGCCTTAGGTGTCCGTAATTTGATAGTGTGTTTCCCAGGTACCTGAATTCGTGTAGCGTCTACGTCAAGTTTGCACTTGAATTGACTGTGAGGCGATGATCATCCGCATGGTTTTGTATGGTACAATTTAAATATTACGTACTTTGGCGGTTTAGTTAAATGTGAGCAGCATTGTTTAGTTATGCAAATGATTTCCCCTTGACATTAAAATGAAAACACGAGTTTTGACCTGGCTTAAAAACCAAGCCATAAACAACAAAGTACCTAATAATGAATGAATAACTACTTTACAACCAAAACACTCCGTCTTACTTAGACGTTAAGTCAACGCTTAACTTACTCGATATTTAGACTACATCTTCCCTCCCATGTCCTACAACTATTCTTCCACCATGTTCCTGTGCATCCATGGTGATCCTAACCGTTCCATCTTCATACCTTCGCATTTATTTGGCATTTGCGCCTCCCAGCTTGGGATTCTCTGCCCCATGCGCCATCAGTGGCACAATCTTCTATCACTGTCGCCTCATCACAAACCGATGGCGTCGGTGATGCATTATAAGTGAGGAGACCTAAACGGAAAGTCGGCAAACGAAAACTGCAAACAGAGTTTCAACTTTGATTTAAATCATTTTAAGCAACCCAAATTACATAAAGCCTAATTTACCTAGCAATAAGTTTCCCAAGGTTGAAATAATTAAATATTAAGCAGGTCTCTTTGAAAATTAACCATAATACCTTGAAGATTGCAATGTCCTGAATTCCAACAACGCTAAATGATTCAAATGTATACAGTTTATTTATAGCTTCAATAACACATTTGCCAAACGCACAACGCACCGAAGTAATTAGAGGTAATTCAGAAAATTACGTATATTCACGAGACGGTCGTTAAATGTCATTCTATGTTTAAGTTACTGCCAATTATAATATTAATAGCGTCGCGACGAGCAAGGTTGAAAGCTCCTAATGACTAAGTTGATAAGCAGCTGTAGATGCTCCTGCATCGTATCGGCCAATCATGACGCCAATTAAGTGGGATGCTACTGTACTCCCGAGACATTCAAGACGTTAGAGGATAAGCGGGTGTTAGACGCCCGACGCTTACACCAATGTATAGCCTGATACTCTTCACGTTAATCACATAAAAAGAAATATTTTAATTAATCCTCAGAAGATTAATGATATCTGAAACATTCTTTTATATAGGATTAAAATCTTACTGAATAAGGAAAATCTGTAAAACGATTATTTTGTCAAAGTCTTTACCAAAAAACAAATTTTAACTTGTTGAAGTAAGACGTCTACATGTAAACCTACCTTAGGTGGTAAGTTGATGTGTTATTTTACTTCAACTAAAGGAAGAGGTTTTTTTTTATTTTTATTCGTTTAGATGGAACATGTTACCTCTTTTTTAATTTCATTTGCCCCGCGGCCTTTGTTTAATTTAGGCCGGTGAAATTTGTCCAGAACTCGATTTTGCGAGGCTTTGAGTTTCTTTTAATGGCGAGGTTCAAACTAGCGAGTTTGAAGTTCACATTCTGCTTTTCGAGTTCGAGTTTCATACTCGTTTGTACCCTCTCTATATTTCACGACATATAGTGTTGCGAACGAATCTTCTAAACTCAACATAAACCCTGGACGGAAACATCGAAAGTCTCTTATTTTAGCAGAACTTCATCATAGATAGTCCTTTCTTCAGTAACCAGAACAGCGCTCTGTCTCATTTTCTCCCTCTTGACAATACTTTAAGACCTATGTTCTTCTTTCAATTTACTTTCAACTCGCTTCCGAGATAGAATATAGGTCTGTCTAGCTTATTTTCACCTTTTTAGCTTTTCGTATGTTGGTATATCTACCTAATTTAGTTTACAACTTTTGTCGACGTCCTCCGGTTGACACTCTCCTTTCCTGCCTATCGTTGGATTGTTTTAGTATCAGCACTCGTTCTATATTGTGGTACCACGTTCCTCTTTTACTTCGATCTTCGACCTATTTATTTTTGGACGTATCTAAATTGCTATTCCTGCATATGCTCCGAAATGTTTTTTGTATTTTAATATCTGTCGAATGTATTCATTTCGGACTCGGTCGAGCCTACTGAGCCTTGCTGAACTCTGAAGTACATCCATTTCAGTTGTCAGTAATCGGTTCTCGTCTGGTTTGGTCAATGCCCAGGTCTCTGCTTCGTAAACTAGTACACTCCTGACAATATTGATCTCTTTCCATCTTATTTTGAAAGATCAACAAATTCCATTTAAGGTCACAATTATTTTTCTGATTTTATTAGTCTGTGTCTCACATTGAAACATTTGCAACATTTTATCATCTATAAATAGAACAAAGCGAATTAAATATTTACGTTATGGAATTATTTACACGAAAAATAATATTGTATTTGGTCCAGAGACCTGGCCATTGACCATACTGGTCCTTCAGCCTTGATTTATTGTTATTATATGTGTTTTTTTATTACATGTTTATTATTGTGATTGTCATGTGATGTTGTTGTTGTTGTTGCTGAACCTTGTATTGTTTATATATAGTTACATCATGATCCACAACGCAACCACCACCATCCTACCTGCGCATGATGCACTACGCAACCATCACCACCTCTGCTGCCAATTGATGTTAAGCGCATGTCCAACTTTAAAGTGTGCTCAAGAGGGAACTTATGACTTTGTATAAAAGGATTATAATTTTAAGAAATCATACTATTCTGTATTATTCGCTATTCAGTTCAATACTATTCTATACTGTACTATTTACTATTCTATTCGCTATTCTATTCATTTGAATGTATTAAAAGAATTCATCTTGAAAATTGATATCTTGTTTTCAACGTGGAAGTTTGTAACACTTCGGCAAGTAAAAATTCATAAAATTACTTCCAAGTTCTTCATAGACTCCACCAAGAAACGTAACTATATGGATTCTTGTTGTGTATGAGTGTTTAGTTGCTTTGTCAGCGGTTTTTATCGTTTTTCTTGTGTGTTGAAAGTTGTGGGTTGCGCATATTTGCGATTGTTAATTTGAAGAGTGGATTTTTATTGTGTGTTTTGTACAGGTGTGGATTAATGTGAATTTTTGAGAGTTATAATTGTGAATAATGGGTGCCTACCCCGAGGACTCGAACCTCGTCCGACTGCGTGGTAGGCCCAAGCTCTACCGACTGTGCTGCCCAGGTGGGTTTATTTACAAGATGTTCCTGAAAATAAATATAACGAGGCATAGACAGCCAAATACACTAATCTCAGCAGTTCTAGGTCCTTAGCTTAGCGTGAAGTACAGAAACTAATATTTCTTTGGAAAACAACCGACGAAAAGTGTGATTATTAATACATAACAGCTTTGGCAATTCCCACAGTTATCGGCGGGATAACTATAACTCCTGGAATTACTCGTAAACCCAAAGCATTATAATTAATTGCTTTGCAATTGAACAACAGAGCAGACATCGAAATACGCAGCGCATCAAGCAACAACCAATAATATTTCGCGATAATAACCACCACCGAAATTGCCTCTTTGTTGAGTGGCGGCTGTGCTTTGTTTAGTCCTACGCCGAATTGTGCGCATTTGCCCGCTCAAATTTGGCACAGTGTTCACCCCTTTCCCTCGAATGCCGGCGCCGAAGGTGCGCGAACGTCATCAACACCATGCCGTTTAATCCGGCCCCAACTATAGGCCGTTAATGAACCCCGGAAGAGCGCCGCCGCGTGGTATTAGGCTCGTTCTGGGGGGCCCCACACACATACACCGATATAGCAGAACCTCATGCAACTGCTCCCGTTTGCGACCACATGAATTTATGCACGTGCGAACCCAGGTGGCGGCAGATGACGCGCTCGCTTGCACATAGCTCATAATCAACGCGATGCTGCTCCGGGCCCCGGAAAACCTTTTCCTGCCCGCCTGAAACATTTATTCTTTATGGGTTCGGATTTGAGGGTTTATTGCGTCAAGTTTTTATTGATACTGAACGGATAATATTTTCCGAAGGATGTATTCGCAATTTATATGTATATATAAATTATTTTATGAATAATGTATAAATTGAATGCGAGAATATGCAGTATATAATGGTTATTTATATACATATGTGATTAATGAATTGGAAGGCTTTATACTGTCATTTAAATAATTCCGTAATGCATTTATTCACACATTTATTATATGTGAATATAAATTGCGCTGGTATATAGGCAATGTAATAAAATATTAACTTTTTAATTTCATATTATTCATATTATTTCATATTATTATTCAATGGCAATTTCTCATTACACAATATAATTATAATTATTCTATTGATATAGTAGTATGACCTTATTTAGTTCGATTCGTCGCGAAATTTGTGTTAATAATGAATAATTTGCAAAAAATCATTATTCTACAATCAAATTTAATATATTGATATTAATATATTGATATAAATATAATATTTACATATTTCGTTTCTGTTTTTCGTTAACTTGTATAATGCTGTATTCGTCCACATTTGGATCGTGCGTAATCATTTTAAATCATGTTTAAATTTCCCTGTACTTCTTAGACAAGAGCAGTAGTTTGCTTTATTAGTAATAGCAGAAAACATTATTATATTGTTCAATAAGTTGCTGAACACTACTAAAAATTGACTTTTTAAAGTGAAATTCTATGATTTAAAACGAAAGTGACTCATGCATTGTAGTCGACAGACATCACTTTGAGCATTTACTGTAACATGTCCAATTATTGTTACATGTAACAATAAAATGTTTACTACGCCTGGAAAAATTTCAGCAGCGGGAATACACATATAAAAGTAAGTTTCAACAATGAAATACTTATGAAACACTATACTTCCAAAAACTGTATCCAGATTTAGGAATCATCTAATTTTGATAGATTATTATATATAAAAAAAATGCTGTATAAGCATTCATTCATTAGTGAAGAAAACGGAATACTTATATTTAACTTTGGAAATATAACTTAAGTCGAATCGACGTATCCAGTGTCGAAAGTTTTTCATGGTAATAATTACTTTGTTCTGTTTTTCAAGTTTTTGGTAATACATATATTTTAATAAATCAACTTTTCCTTTTACTTATTAAGTTCACTCTTGGGTCAATTACACAATCTTAAATTATTGCAATCTGATTAGGCTCACGTATAATCGACGAAGGTTATCTTTAGGGTATGGTAAAAAATGGTGTTCTTTGCGGGGTTAATAAATATAAACCTTACAACCTCCTTGGTAAGTAGCCGTCTAGTCCCTCGACTACCAGGAAATCCATGCCAAGGAGATTGATCCTCAAATTTTCCTCGCACGAGCAGATTATGTGCTCGGACGTTTCTGCATCCTCGTTGTTGCGAACAGCATGCCTGCTGACAACATCAACCTTTGACGAAAACGCCAAAGATCTTTTATTTTAGCAGGATCTGAACTACCCGTTCGTTGACAGTGATGATTGTGCTGCAGAGAGAAGTAGACATGTCGAAGTATGGCTTGCGACTAACTTTATTTACACAAATTTACAATTACATCGGCTGGGGTCCACACACTCACAACGCTTTCACTCACAGTCTTCCACCTCACGAACCTACCCTGGACCAATCCGAGCACACTCCGCCTACCACTCACTCTCTCTCACCTTATACAGGGTGCGCCCAGAAAGGCTTACCCTTAGGCACAGCTTTGCTCAAACATCTGCGACGCATATTTCGCCACTCTTAAGTCTAGTCGCCCGATCTGCGGGAGGTGGTTAAAGATAAGATGGTACCAACGGACGTGCTTAAACGATTCCCCATCTGATCGGCTACGCTTTCCAACACCACCCAAATCGCAAAATGTGCACGTCGTAAATATCTTTCAATTGCAGTCTTGCTGTCCAAAAATCTGCCTTTTCTCTCCAATATCCATTCTGTCTATTGACCTTCATACAAGCTTTAGAAAGACTTGAAAAACATACAACGACCGTGCACAACGGTTCTCAACACTTATTATCCATCCGTCGGTCTTTCTCAGATTGTACACAATGTCCAGTGAATGATTTTACTCGATTCGTGATAGTTCGAGTATCTTTTGCGTGTTATGAGGTTTTAGTAGACATTTTGTCTGCCTCATACCGGTTTGTGCTTTCCCAGTCTTTTCGTCATACCCAATCTACATATGGATCACTCTCATCCACCCCTTAATCGTCAGTCCGTAAAGTCGTTTTGGTCCTATAAGCTTAGTTCTTGGCCCTGTTTTGGCTAGTTTATTAACATTGTTCTTGGCATGTATTCTCTTGTGACACCCATATGAGGTAGACTCGATTGTTCTTAATCAGTTGTCTTAGATTGTTTTGGGATTTCCAGATTGTCGGCTTATAAAGTCTGTCCTTGTTGATGCCGATGTGAGTGCCACCGAAACGCCTCCATTCGCAGGCATTCTAGAGCACTCAGGACATGACAATCATTTTCAATTGCAGTATGGATGGGCTCCCTTCGCCAAACGGCTCTGCTACGCAAGGTTTGGACGGTGTATTCCAATACCAAAAACATTCCTTGTAGATTAATCACATCATAATTTAATTATCAATCTCACGATCCAGAAAATATTTATGCATACATTCTTTGTCCTAAATGATGAAACTTCAAAGAATATTTCTTTCGGGATGAATATTTCTTTGCAGAGAAAGAAACAACGATATTCAGATTGTTAATATGGTAACTATGCACATTTAAATTCCAGAAATTAAAATTTTACAAATTTATAGGTATTATAGGTATATATAGGTATAGGTATATTGAAGGAAAATTGATAAATTCGACAATAGTTTGAATTGTTTAAACAATCTCAATTATTTGGTGTCAACCAAGATTGTGCCCCCTAAAAACTAGATTAGTTAGAAACTAGAACTAATTAATCCCGGCATTTCAAATTACTCTGTACTAATGTACAAGTAAACAAAATAGATCTAAATAACATTAATTATGATAAAACACAAGCAGATCTATTAAAAGTAAGGTAAATCTGGTTTATATAACATTGTGAAGCATAGTCATTAAAATAATTCCACGTCGGAATCATTCGGAATTGTTTAGTATTAAAATTATGACTAAATATTTACATATAAACACTGATGTAATTGATGGACATAACTAGTTGCCATATATCATAATATTTTTGCTTAAACTTCTACAAAACTCATCAAAATGTGTGCATCATTTTATAAAGACCATCAAGGATTTAATATAAATGCATCTTCCTCTTAGATATTCATTATCGTGCGAAAATATTACGGCGAAAAAAGAAACTCCGGAATCTCAGCAAATGACATTCGAAAATGCCAGCACTCTCTCCAGGTGCGCGTAAAAAGTCTATCATTGGAAATACGGGAAGAGCTCGCGAAAGTGACACATGCCACGCTAAAAGCTCCCTTATCAAATTCGAGTCCTGGCGCGAGAGACCGTCGAGTATCTAAAAATTCTATTTCGCAGCATCACGGCGCGTCGCACGCATTAAGCGCGATTCGGTTGCGTCGCCTGCTGGCAATTTGCATTTGCAAGTCTGCGTATCCCTCCCTGCTACAAGTATTTACAATCGTCCTACGAGCTCCTCCCCGAGCGTCATTTCCGCTGCCCGCTGTGTATTATATCTGGTTGAAGCCCGGCGCCGCCACCACGCTGTTCCCTAGGGTTTTCTCGCCGGCACCTCGTTCGTCGCGAAACGAAACGAAACGAAACAATGCATACATGAATGAAATCCTCTTGACGACGACGAAGGACGGAGTATACATTCAAAATATACAGGATGATTCCAATCACACCGCATTTGAGTGTATGTGAATACTCACTGAGATGGGTCAATGTTTGCTGAGACGAACACACTGTAAAGGTTTGTGTTTGTCAGTCCACTGCGACATTTCTGTTAATGTATGCTAATGCGAGTGGAATCTCTCCAACAGTAACTCTTAGATGTTAGTGCAAACATGGCACTTGGGGACGAGTATTTATTTTTTCAACCGTATGCTAAGCTTTAAATTGTTTGGATTTGGGTGTAAATTGAATTATATCATTATGCAAATCTGGTCCAGACGGTTGAAGAAAGTATACTCAGACTGATATTATTTAATGGCATACGTGTTTACGCAAGTAATTTAATTACCTTTTGTGATTGACATTGATTTGTTATAGAAAAACGATTATTACTGTAACGAAAATGATTGCGGTTTGAAATTGCCGTGCATATTTGTTTTCAACGGCGCCTGCGCCGATCGTGAGGCAGGCTCCGTGCTGGCGCAAGGCAACTGAACCACCGTGACGTGAGGTCATGTAGCAAAACCAGTGTGCATGGTGTAGATTCGCTGCCGCGTACATATGTGGAACACGCGTTCGCCATTGCGATTCGCGTGAACCCATACATTTTCTTCGTAAAGGAAGTTTTTCGTGTTGCTCGAAAACTATCCGACTTCTGGTACAACAGAGCTCCCACGCCTCCATCTTGGCATTACGTAAATAAAGTCAGTTGTGTTACTTGTGTGTATCTGCGTGTGTTTCCTTTTTGTCTTCTATTTACAGCCACCTACCAAGTACACTCGTGTGTTACCATCATCTCAATCACGAACGCCGGCGGGTAGGCAACCCGTCGTTTCTAAACGAGAATCCTAGAGCTCTTCGTCACCCCGGCACGTAGCGTTCTTGTTCATTACAACTAAATATGCTATCATATATCATATTTTAAATTTCAGCTGATTGTGCCTTTTTGACTTATTGTATTCTTAGCTGGTTTTCATGGGCTAATTGTAAGTAGAAATTGGTATTCAAATTATCGTTATATAATAGAAATATTAAATATATTTTTTGAATTTATTTTATTTTTTTCAATTCTATTATTTAAACGTGTAACATAATTCAATGTTTACGAATATGGCAAGTTGTGGCACGAGTCGAAGGCGAGTGCTACAAGTGATACGAGTAAACAATGTGCATTGCATGCGAGTTGTACACTATATTTTCTTTACGACCATTGTTGGGCAGCCTGAATTTCGCGTCTCGTTTTTATACTAGAATACCACTTCGATACTCAGTTACGCGTCTGAAATTTACACTGAAGAAATAAATGCCGGATGGTGTTTTTAGATGTTTATTGGCACAACGAGACGGCCGAAACGAGAGTGAGAGCGGGTCCCCTCAGAAAACCTTCCTTCAGCGCACAACTGCCCGACTTCCGTTCCGACCTTATCCGATGCAACGCAGTCCAGCCAACTCATACGTGTTGCCAACATAAAAATTCAAAAATGTACAATTTACCCGAACAACCATTATATGTGAAAATAATAATAAGTAGGTTTAGTTTTCTGATATCGGCGTGTGTTTGATGCCAACATTTGCTGGTTATGTGCAGGCGCATCAGCCCGCTTTGAATTAGCACGTATGATTATGAAAACAATACTAGTCTTCGTCTTAGTTCACATCAAACGGCTACTGCGCTAACCGCAGGAAATAAAATATCCTAAATATGCGTGCGTGCACCCTTCCGTTGCTTAATGCTGATGTTAGCAACGGTTTCTATTCCGTCTTTTGTTTTACTGTTCGTCTGTGTTTCTCAAGGCTCTCCTATCACCATATATTTAATATTACCCTCGCGTCCTTCTTGACCCTTCCTCCAAGTATTTCCGCGGGCCTCCGGCTACTTGACTCCCTTTGAAGTTGTAGTAGCTGGGTTTTGATATATCGTGATTACGATTGTTCCTCAGTAGTTGTGGATATCTTTATTTGTTCTAGTTCTGTATCCCTCTGAATCATATTCATTCTATCAACTTTTGTTTCTGTTTTGATCGATCGGGTCAAAATTTCACATCTATATCGTAATATAGGTCATCGTCATGTGAATTTACACCTTAAAGCTACTCTTATTGAATTGGTACTAAAACTAGTTTTTTGCTACATAATCTATGCTAATCTACGTATGTATAATCTACTGCGAAGTAATTCAATCTGATATAACTTAATCTAGCCCAATGTAACTTAATAAAACCCTGATATACCAAAGAAATATTAATAGTTCTTTGAGTTTGCCTTGGAACCCGGATTAGTTGTTGGATAAAATAACCTAATCTAACTTAATTTGTCTTAATATGCCCTAATATAACCTAGTTCACTCTCCTGCAGGAGTCTTATAGTCGAAGCACCTAATCTAAGCTTACTTAATCTAAGTAATTCTTACCAAACATTCTTTTAACGATTCCAAAATTTGGCGGTCCCCAGTGAAGGATATTTGCAATTTTAACCCAAATCGAATGAGGGCATAAAGGAAAATTTATGATTATATTGAATCAGAATGAATTGATCCAGAACACCTTGCTTTTACTATGTCTAAAATTTCGGGTCACACTCTTAAAATTTTTCATGGAATAGAGTATTCATAGTCCTTTCTTACGAATTTCTTACGGTCTCCTTGAGAATTTCCTAGTTGGGAGGTGTTAATGAATAAAAACAGGAAAAATGTTTTTTCGGAAAATTCTTAGGAACCCCATGAGAATTTCCTAGTTGGGAAACGATTTACAATATTCACGAGTAAAAATACTCTATTGTGAAATTCTTAGGAATTCCCTGATAGTTTCATCATTGGGAAACGTTTATGAATATGTTCGAGTAAATATAATGGTGCTTTAATTTTAAATGCATAATCCTTTCTTGTAATTTTCTTAGGAACTTCCAGAGAATTTCTTTTTTAGGACACGATAGTAAAATTCTAGATGTCTCAATATATTCAAAGTTGTTTCTTGGGAATTTACTTGTTGGAATAAGAGTAAAAATTGATGTCTCAATTTCATATTATCTTTTCTTGGGAATTTCTTAAGATCTCCTTGTGAATTCCCTTGTTGAGAGAGGATTATTTTTCCGTTTTTGGGAATTCCTTAGGAATTTCCTAAGAAATTCTTTTTTGGCAGAGGATAATGGACAATAAAAATAAAAGTGCCATAACAATATATTTTCTGAACATGCGTGTTACTATCTAAACCAAATTGACTCCAACTTATAAACTATCCCATGAAACACTCATACCATAAGTGCATAAAAACAGCTTTTGGTACGAGAACCGGTAAATTTCATTAATAGAAATAATTCTTAAAGACCCTCCTGTTCACAAAACCAGCACTTGATAAAATAAACCAGATTTTCATCATAAGTGATTCGGCAACTACCGAATAGTTGATCAAACAAATAAGCAAATATCCTGAAATCGTGATCAATAATGCTGTACGCGCTTGCGTCAATTACGCGTGTGTCGTGAAATTTCAAAATTTCGCACACGTGGAGTGGTTCGCAATCGGTGCAATCACCGATTGCCCCTATTTTGGTTTATTTTTAAGCGGCCTATGAAACTGATTGGATCGCGTCGATAAAATTCGGTTGCAGGACGCACGTACCATCAATAAATTCGGCAACTTTTCGTATTTTCATGATCTCGAAATGTTCCCAATCGTTCAACTTCGCATCACAAGAATTGAAAAGAAAATATGAACAGTCCATAAAATAAAATATGACACATGTTGGTTGTTGAAGAGATAATTTGCAAGTGATATTACTGATTGATACCAGTAGTTACACACGTGTTCTATGAGTTTGCCTTGGAAAAACCTGGATTAGTTAGTGAATATATGTCACGTGCACCGATAAAAATCAATATAAACATCATTATCTGTACAACTAGTAGTGATAGTAAAATATATTTATAAAGCTAGCAGCTCTATTATTATTTGACTTCGCTTCAAAGGCGATTTTTTACAGCGGCAAATTGATTTTTAAAATTAATTATGTTTTAACTCGATTATAAACTGTATTCATAGTTTGTTCGTTGTGAATATTTCCGACAAATATGATTAAATTTTTAATAAATTCTCTTTTTATGTTTTTATTTGTTGATATTTAAATTTATAAATACGATATTATTGGTTTTTATGTACTTTCAAATGAGCATTCAAATATTTATTTAATGTATTCGGTCCGCAGACCTGTCCATCGACCTTCACTAGTCCTTCAGCCTGGATACATACATATGATTTTGTGTTTTTGTATATATTAGATGTTATTGTGATTTTTGTTATTGGTTTTTGTGATGTTGTTGTTATTGTTGTGTTGTGTTGTTGATGTGGTGTCTTGTTGGGTGTGAGTGAGGTGAATTTTTATGTTGTCGGTGGATTCTTCTTGTGTGTTGCGGGCTGCGCACTGCGATTGTTGTGACTTTATCGGTGTGGATTTTTATTAATGTGAATTTTTCGTGTGAATTTTTAATGTGAATAAATTAAATAAGTGATTTTGAGTGTGAATTTATAACAATAATAAATTCACACTAGTGGTGTGCCCACCCCGGGGACTCGAACCCCGTCCTCCTAAGTAGTAAGCTGATGCTTTACCACTAGGCTGCCCAGGTGGGCGCATTCAAATATTTATAAGGAATTATGAAATTTCTTTGTTAAATTTATAATGTAATTCCGATTTTTAAAATTAATATTAGTTAATACATACAATTTTAAAGCATATTTTAATAATACGTATTGCTAAAAAAGCAGCAGGCTAGTAAACATTAAAGAAATTGTATTTTTGGTCTTGAGACCTGGCCATCGACCATATATATTCTTATTTTACATGTTATTATTGTGATTGTGATGTTGTGGATGTTTCGATGTTGTGGGTTGCGCGCATTTTGCGATTGATGATTTTGAGTGTCATTGTTTAAGAGAGGTTGATCTCTTGATGTGTGGTTTATAGGTGTGGATTAATGTGAATTGCAATTGTGATTAATTGTGAATAATGGGAGCCCACCCCGGGGACTCGAACCCCGTCCGACTGCATGGTAAGCAGAAGCACTACCGACTGCGCTCCGCATTATTTTATTGTTTTAATAAAATATAAGTTCTATGAACAAAATTATAAACTAATTGAACTTAACTCTAACCTCAATTATCTAAAGTTGGTTGAGGTTAGTTGAAATCTAATCTTAGCTAGTTTCTTCTAAACTATCTTATTTTAATGTAGTCTAACCAGATATAACTTAATATAAACACACACACACACACTACTTCTAACAGACAACTTTAATACAATATTCAATTTCAATTCTTCAACTTCCAAACAATATTTCACATAATTTTATAGACAATTCTGCAATTCACTACGAGAACTACTATCAAACATTACATGTATCAATAACTCATGCCAACAACAAACAATCGTATAAATACAAACTTATATAAATTGCAAATAAGAACATTAAAATGAATACAAGCAAAAAATTAGAGCATATCAAAATCTGCAAAGACCAGCAGAGGTTTATAGAACATCTATCAACCTCTGCTGGTCTTTTATAGCTGGTAATTTTGAGGTTATTAGAAAACTTTAGTTGTATGTTTCGAAGAACATTGGCCGAAGCTGTATGTTAGGCTGTGTCAGTAGCCCCAAAACAAACTGTACACTAGCGACATTAAATGTTATTGCTTTATATCTTGCGGTCGTAGGTTCGCTAACACTGACCTAGTATAACCAACCATATCTTAAAATGATCTTCTTCAATTTCCTTTATCAGTCTAGTCGCTTTGTGCTGAGTGCCTGGTCTATTGAGATCAAGACTTTTATAAGAACTACAGTCGTCATTATGATTACCTGAGCCAGAATTTGAACCTGAGACTCATTGAGTGGTAAGGATCTATCTTATCAACTGGGCTACTACACTATTGTATCCTAATATAACATAATATAACAAAAATCAAATCTGTTACCACCTGAACTAATTGTGAGCTAAACTAAAAGAATAAAATCTCATTTAACCATTTTTGATCTGATAATAGGTAAATTTAACGTAATCTAACCGAAAATAAAATTTCTTGTTGCATCTTTTTTTAAATTTTACCTGCCTCTGCCTTACTGACAATGAGAGTGAGACAGACCTCATCGCAAACACACCCAACAAACACCTGAACAACAACATATGTATCTATTCATCATTTAACATAAAAAAACCTGCGGTAATGTAAATAATATTTACTTAGTGCGACATTTCAATTTCCAGATACGCATCCTACCGACGGAAACAGGAAATTCCATTTTCCTGTTTCATTCCCGCTCGCACGTGACCAAGCCCAACCAGTATTAAGCGAGCTATATCCATACTCTAGCCAGATGTGCTTAAATTTGCATTGCGTACTAGTATAGCCGTCGGCGCTACCAAGAACCGGTCGAATGGCGACGTCATAATGTAATTGAAGTCATCAAGCTGTTTTTAATTGACATTCGTTCTGTCGACGCCGCGTCTTGGTGGCATGAGGGATGGCATTAAGGGGTGGTGACAGGGTGGCTGTGTTACCCGCTCGCACGCGCGTCTAATAGCGCTTTTCAGCCACGACTGCAAGAACTCGCAGTGGGAGCGACGTCGCTTAATTGGATTTTTCAATTAATTATGTACATACTTGCTGGATGCATAGTCTAATATTCTCCTATTGAATTCCAAAGGTTGGGCGTGATATTTAAAAATTCTTCTTGATTCTTCTTCTCTTCAGATCGCGTTCTTCAGAATGAAACTTTGTCTTTACTAGTTTTAATTTGATTGGGTGTTGACTTTGCAAAGTTCAGATGAAATGCAAATTTTAATTATGCATTTAGCAGAATAATCTTCTGTTGAGGAGTTGGTTGGGTTGCCGTGATTTTTTTAAGAGAAAAGGCAAATAGCTTGTGAACGTCAGATTTACTCTGGGATATATTTGATTCTTTGTTGTATGATGCTGATTGAGCTTTCGAGAATGCTGAGAATTTGACAAAGTAGTTAGTATTTTTTGTTAAATACATTCCTTTTTCTTCTGAACTGATATACTTTGAATGTGCCTTTCGCGAACCACCGTCGGCGGCCCTGGTTGATGATGCGGTGAACGCAACGGGTTCCGCTCAGTGGTGTATTTGCGACGGAAGAGAAAGGGGATGTGTACTGCGATAGCGCGGTGAACGCACTGGGGCCACATACAGTCCTTAAACGTTCAGTAAATGAAGAAATCTGTCCGACAGCTACCAGCTGCCTGTGTTGCGCGTTTGGGAAGATTAAGACGAGAAGAGACTCATTCGGCGTTCGGATAGCAACTGATTTTATTTTGTAAAAATCTAAACCTAAAAGCTGGTGCGTACCGCCCACACACAACCCTCCTGCGGTACCACCACTTTCTTTACAATACTCTTATATCTAGGTGGTGAGACTGATCCCGCCCTCGCCAGTGCATTGCTATGCATGCAGACACACCCTGTCTTACGGTGACTCTCTCTCTCTCTCTCTCTCTCTGCGGATGTGTCCGATCTCTGGATGTATCTAGGCGAGCCGATAAAGGGTGATAAAAACCAGACGTATGCAAGGCGCCAGCCCGTCGCGTCAACCACTTCAATCTCTGGGTATCTTGGGTTTATCGTATTTGTATATTTCATTCTTAATGGCCCAGAGATTATTGAAGTGTGACGAATTCCTCCACTTTATCGAAATAATGTATAAACTCAGGAATAAACTAAACAGCTTGGCGATATACATAAAAAGGCTCAAACTTGCCACGCAACACACCGTTCTGGACGTTTAAAGACTGTATGTGGGTCCAGTGCGTTCACTACACTATCACCAAGGGTCGCCACTCAGTACACGTCCCCTTTCTCTTCCGTCGCAAATACAACTCTGATCGGAACCCTGTGCGTTCACCGCGCCATCAACCAGGGTCGCCGACGTTGGTTCGCGACAGTACCCGAAACGAAACTCAACTTAGCCGTCGCTAGGTGGACGCAGGCTACTGTAATTATATGCTTTATACATCGTTTCAGATTCCTATCCTTGGGGTGGTCGATAAATGCAACGAAACCTATCACATTAAAAGCAGAACCCTGTCTTCATCGGACGGGATGACCAGGATTTGAACCTGCCGACTCTATAAATTTACTATCGTGCAGCACGTTGTAATTCTCTTTTGATATCGAGTCGAATTGGGCGTCTTTGAGGATTTCAAAGAAATGGAAAAAGAACTGTTATTTCCGCTCTGCGTGTGACTTTTGCGAATTTGGAAACAAAGAAAATTCGCACGGAGGCAAATCTCCAGATATGATAGATAGTTCAGCAGTTTATAGCCCAATTCAACCAATCTGGTCTTTTTTCTTCGCCAAATATATTTTTGCAATTCGGCGACAAATTGGCCGAAAAAATCAGGAAAGTGCAGTCTTATAATTAATTTGTTCAACCTGTTTCCAGGCAGTCGATTTATAATATACTTTGTGAATCCCTGAAAATGGGGTTTCCGTCGGGAAGGACAATCTTCGCTTTCTTCGAAGCAAGTTTGCCTGAAGAATTCTACTGTTTCGACTCTTCCTAGCTCTCTTATACGAACCACATATTCAGTACACATAATCTTCTTTTGTGACAAAGACGCCATGGAGCGGAGAGGCTAAGATGATTCATATGAGTAGGATTTCCGGTAGGGATGTACCCTAACCGCTAAGTTTTGGTGCAAACAGGAAAATGGATTGCTGAGTAGATTATAGCGTACAAACTCAGTTTTCTTTATAAATCGAAAACATTTAAACATAATGGAAAAACGCAGTGTTCTGATTTGCTTTAAAGAAATTCACGGAACATGTTTAAATATACACCCTTTGAATACGATCTATTAATAAGAGTATCTGGAATAAAACCCTATTATTCTAGATTTCAGGCAAATCTACCCGGCGGATGTAAACCGTCAGAATAATGGAGCGGGAACAATATTCAGAGCATCATTGTTATAACAACAACATTGAGGTTAAATTTATGTGCTACAGTTTATCATAAGTTGTTATTATCCCTGTTATCATACTGTCGCGAATGCGAAAAGCTGATTAAGAAATTCATATTAAATAACAGAAAAAACACTTCTGGAAAGTTTAGTCCAAAGGTATGTTTGGGGTAGATTAGATGTAAATTTAGAAAACCCAAATAATTTTAGGAGGCGTATGCTCAAGGGGCATATCGATAAGCAAAGCGCGCGGGCGAAATGTGTGCACCACACGATAAGAGTAACGAACAAACAAGTAACGGAAAACACAAGTGCATACGTGACTTAAGCAATGCGTGGGAAAACAAGTGGTACCACTCGCCATGCAGATGGTGAGAACTACGAGACCGCGTAGGCGGAAATCAGAATATATTACAATGATCAAGGGACGGTACAGGCAGTAGTCTTGGGAGTCTTGGACAGTCAGTTAGTAGTTGGACAGGAGTAGTTATTGGGCAGCGGCTTGGGTAGTCGTTCGTTCGGAACTAATTCAATCAGCAATGAGTTAGTCAGTTCGGACTTAATTTGCGAGCTGGTACGTCACTAGTTGTTCGGTCGTGCGTTCTTTCACTGTGTAAAATTTAGAAGTGTATAGGAGGTTCTTGTGTAAAATCAATATATTGTTATGTTAAAACTATTCGTGTATTATGTGAGTGTTCATCACCTTGAAGCCATCCCCATAGTCT
>JAODAC010022040.1:1559-18347 GCA_027575185.1 Mimaenictus wilsoni
GTTTAAAAGTTATCAGTAAATTTATGCGACAAAGAGTTCAGCATTAATTCTCAGTATTCTCCTTTAATTCAATATTAACTGTTTATTAATTATTGTGGAAAATTGGATATGACATATTCATATAGAGAATTTTATAGGCTTTATTTTATTTTAGTAACAGTTTGTTATAACATACATTGTTTAGCAGATATCATTAAATTTATGCATCGAAGAGTTAAGCTCGAATACAGCAGATTTTCATTTAATTCAATAATCCTCACCTATTTATTATAGTAGGAAACTGGGTCTTGCATGCATTTCTAGAGAATTTTATGAGCTTTACTTTGTTATAGTTACATTTTGCTATAGCCTCTATAGTTTAAAAGTTATCTGTAAATTTATGCGACAAAGAGTTCAGCATTAATTCTCAGTATTTTCCTTTAATTCAATATTAGCTGTTTATTAATTATTGTGGAAAATTGGATATTACATATTCATATAGAGAATTTTATAGGCTTTATTTTATTTTAGTAACAGTTTGTTATAACATACATTGTTTAGCAGATATCATGAAATTTATGCATCGAAGAGTTAAGCTTGAATACAGCGGATTTTCATTTAATTCAATAATCCTCACCTATTTATCATAGTAGGAAATTGGATCTTACATATATTTCTAGAGAATTTTATGATCTTTACTTTGTTTTAGTTACATTTTGCTATATCTTCTATAGTTTAAAAGTTATCTGTAAATTTATGCGACAAAGAGTTCAGCATTAATTCTCAGTATTTTCCTTTAATTCAATATTAGCTGTTTATTAATTATTGTGGAAAATTGGATATTACATATTCATATAGAGAATTTTATAGGCTTTATTTTACTTTAGTAACAGTTTCTTATAACATACATTGTTTAGCAGAAATCATTAAATTTATGCATCGAAGAGTTAAGCTTGAATACAGCGGATTTTCATTTAATTTAATAATCCTCACCTATTTATTATAGTAGCAAATTGGGTCTTACATATATTGCTAGAGAATTTTATGAGCTTTACTTTGTTATAGTTACATTTTGCTATAGCTTCTATAGTTTAAAAGTTATCAGTAAATTTATGCGACAAAGAGTTCAGCATTAATTCTCAGTATTTCCTTTAATTCAATATTAGCTGTTTATTAATTATTGTGGAAAATTTGATATTACATATTCATATAGAGAATTTTATAGGCTTTATTTTGTTTTAGTAACAGTTTCTTATAACATACATTGTTTAGCAGATATCATTAAATTTATGCATCGAAGAGTTAAGCTTGAATACAACGGATTTTCATTTAATTCAATAATCCTCACCTATTTATTATAGTAGAAAATTGGATCATACATGTATTTCTAGAGAATTTTATGAGCTTTACTTTGTTATTATTACATTTTGCCATAGCTTCTATAGTTTAAAAGTTATCAGTAAATTTATGCGACAAAGGGTTCAGCATTAATTCTCAGTATTTTCCTTTACTTCAATATTAGCTGTTTATTAATTATTGTGGAAAATTTGATATTACATACTCATATAGAGAATTTTATAGGCTTTATTTTATTTTAGTAACAGTTTCTTATGGGTCTTACTGGGTCTTACATGTATTTCTAGAGGATTTTATGATCTTTACTTTCTTATAGTTACATTTTGCTATAGCTTCTATAGTTTAAGAGTTATCAGTAAATTCATGCGTTGAAGACTTCAGCATCAAGTCTCCGTATTTTCATTTAATTCAATATCAGTCGTTTATTAATTATTGTGAAAATTGGGTATTACATAATTATATAGAGAATTTTATAGGCTTTATTTTATTTTAGTAACATTTTGTTATAACGTCCTTTGTTTAGCAGATATCAGTAAATGTATGCATTGAAGAGTTGAATACAGCGGATATTCATATAATTCGATATTATTCGCTTATTTATTTCAGCTGAAAATAACGTATTGCATGTTCTTATAGAGACTTTCATGACATTTAATTTGTTTTAATTAAATTTTGTTATAACTTTTATAGTTTAAAAGTTATTTAGTAAATTTATGCGACAAAGAGTTCGGCATCAATTTTCCGTATTTTCATTTAACTCAATATTAGTTTCATAATTATACAGGTAATTTTATGGTCGTTATTTTATTTTAGTATACTCTTGGTATTGCTTCTATTGTTTAACAGATATCTGTAAATGTCTACACAGAAAAAGTTCCAGTACATCAGAATTTTACTTAATTGAATATTACTCGATTATGTATTCTAACAGCAAATGGGGGGTTACATATTTTTATGGGTTGTTGTTGTATCTGTTGTTGTTTAGGTGATATCAACAAATTTATGCACAAAAAAGTAAATTTCCGTTAACGGAATTTTACTTTCAATTAATTGAATATGACTCATTATTAATTATAGTTGGAAACTTGTTATTACGGATGCTTATAGAGAATTTTATGGTTTTTATTGCATATAAAACTCTTATTAATTACAGACATCAACTGGATGTTACATATATTTTTAAAGAATTTTATAGTATTTATTGTATTTTAGTAAAATATCCTTATAACTTTTGTTTTTGCGAAGATATCAGTAATGTTATGTCGACAAGACAGTTGTTCCATTGCTTTAAATATTAATATATTTAAAAATATCTCACGTATAACAAATGTTACTATATCGGTTAAAATCTATATTTGTAGATAATTTTATTGGTTTCATTTCATTGTTTTAGTAAATTTTTGTTTTAACCTTTGTTGTTTGAAAGATATCCGTACATTTACGGACAGTCAAGTATTGCTTCGCAGCTTCGGATTTTTACTCGTTTGAATATAACTCGCATAAAAAATATTTTATGCAAATTGCCGTTGGGGATATTTACCGAAAATGTTACAGGCTTCTTTTTATTTTTGTAACACTTTCTTCTACCATTCATTCTTTAGCATTATGCAACACTTTGACCTCACACATCAACATCTAACTTTTTCTATCATTAATTAAAAATATATTTAACGTCATACGCTAGTCTTAAAAATCCGCACAGTAAACATCTTTCATACAAAATTTAATGAGCACTAATAATTAAGTGTTTTTGCCCTCTTACTACCTGGAATAGCCTGCAAACAACAAGCGAGCAAAGTGAGTTGTAACGAACACAACAACAAAATTGAACTTTGCACGCCTCCTCATCCATCCAGGGCCAAATTCTAAGTGCTGCAAATGACATAATATCGCGCGTATGTTGAAACAAATGGATTTCACATTCAACGAACCGGTGTGCGAAGATTGCTGGACGCTGGATGAAGGTATTGCGACGTGCCCGCAAAAAACAAACAATTCGATAAGCGCACACGTTTGCGTCGATGGTGGGCGATAACAATCAGAGTAATTCGCTCGCTGCTGAGCTCTGAGCTGCTGCTGCAGCGTATCGCGAAACGGCGACCCGATCGCTGCGTCGGGAGTTGTTCGCGAATTAGCCGCAATGATGATGGCAATTGTCGTATCGGGAAGTACGTAATGCAGGACTTCCGTGCGCCACACGCGCGTCTTCTCTTAATGGGACCTGGGGCTAGCAGAACTTCGCGAAACTCTCGTGGCCGTCGTCACACGAAATTTCGGCCGTCAAATTGAATTCGCATGCCGTGAGCAACTGCGAGAGCAACGAGTTGCGTTATCAACAACGATATTACGTGTAATTCTCCGTACAACCTTGCTCTAAGTGCATTAATTTTGAACAAAAAAAAACTTCAATAGTATCATACCAACAATCGGGTTTTTATCTCGATGGAAATGATTAATAAATGATCTGTTGCAATTTGGTGCAAAATACATTATATCATATCGGATTTGTTATTAAATTATCTATCTAACGAACCTGACTTGGTTAATCTGACGTTAATTGTTCTAGAGTTATGGCACTTTAAACTTTGCAATTTTGAATTATGCGTTTAGAACAAAAATATTACGTTGTGTATTTTGTGCTCTAACGTTCTTAAATTTAATGATCTAAAAAATGTTGATGTGCCATTTTATAGCCAATAATATTATCTATAAATCTATGTAATGTATTGCGTCTTAGTCACATATTTAAATGGATAGTAATTAATGAAAGTTTATACTTACATTTTCTTTGTGGAAGTGTCGAAAGAGGAGTAATGTTTGGAGGTCTGTAAAAGGTAAAAAACAGAAGATATTAATACCAAAAATTCGAAATTAATCGGATTAATTATTTGAATATTATTTGATATTTAATGAAATTAACCTGACATCATAAATTTATTTAAAATTAAAAAAATAAAATAAAAATTAAAAAAATATATTTTATTTATGTTAGGGTAATATTTTTAGTCAGTAAAATTGCTTATCAATACATCTATGGCTCTTATTAATAATCCTATTTTTGAAGCAAGAGGAATTAATCAAATTCTAAAAATTAATTTACTATGCGGCTGGGAATAACGAAGTTCCCTGTTTAGAGACCTGTAAAACGTAAATTATTTAAGATATAAATATGTATGTATGATATATCGTAGAGGAATTTATTCTCTTTAAGTTGGTGTCAATAGAATTATAATCCCTTAAATAGTTTTGACGATATTTAATAATTTTAAGGACATTTATTTACTCTGCGGTTGGTAAAAATGAAGTTCCAAAATTCGAACTCTGCAGAACTTATAATATAAAAGATATGAATATGTAACTGTGATGCATGATAGAAGAATTTATCTTCTTTACATTGTCGTCAATAGAATTGTAATCGGATTAATTGTTTGAATATTATTTGATATTTAATGAAATTAACCTGACATCATAAATTTATTAAAAAATAATAATAATAAAAAAATATTAATTTATTTTATTTATGTTAGGGTAATATTTTTAGTCAGTAAAATTGTTTATCAATACATCTATGGCCCTTATTAATAATCCTATTTTTGAGGCAAGAGGAATTAATCAAATTCTAAAAATTAATTTCCTATGCGGCTGGGGATAACGAAGTTCCATGTTTAGAGACCTGTAAAACGTAAATTATTTAAGGTATGACTATGTTTATACGACATATGATAGAGGGATATATCCTCTTTAAGCTGACATCAATATAATTATAATACGTAAAATAGATTTGAAGAAATTCAATAAAATTAACGTCATACCATCTATCAAGTACTTTTTAAAATTTAATTTCTTTATGCATTTTGTACCCTGGCATGTCTATTACTAATATTTCAAAAAATATTTCTATACAATTTAATAGTCAGTAAAATTGTCTATCAATCCAAGTAAAACATTTATTAATAACGCTATTTCTAAAGCAAGAGTAGTTAATGAAAGTCAAAACTTAATTTTCCCAACTTTAGCTAGAAAATAACATCCACCTTTATAAGCTTGTAAAAGGCAAACGATAAAAGATATTATGATACTACTATGAACTATGTAAGATGTATTGGTGCTCTTTACGATGTCATCAATAGAATTGAATCGCATGAATAGTTTTAAAGATATCTCAATTTGTTTCAGGTGTTGCAAAAATGCATCTACTCTGGTTGCTCTCGTTGGTGTGCCTCGCCAATGGCGCACCTTTTCCCGCATGCCCATCAGACTGTGAATGCCTCACCGTTGACATGGTGACAACAACGCGCTGTTTATCACTCGCTTTCATCCAGGATGCGCCCGCCGATCAACTCAATAAAGTGTCCCACCTTGATGTGCGTCACTCCAACCTCACGAAAATTGCCTCCGTTCGGAAACTCCACGGCCTTAAAACACTCAACATGGCACACAATGACATCCGTCATGTGGGTGACCTCATCAGTTTATCGAAACTGTCTGTTTTGAATCTTCGTGGTAACAAATTGAAAACCCTGGAAGAACCACACCTTCCCAAGAACTTGGAACACCTCGATGTGTCCTCGAATCATTTGGCGACGTTCCCAAGTTTTGATCAGCTTAAACGTCTGAGGGAAGTCAACCTCGCTGGTAACCCTTTCATGTGTACTTGTGAATTGAAGACCAAGTGTGAAGATCTTCAAAAATTAGTGACCCTAGTGAAACCGGTTACGTGTCGGGATGGTAGTGGTCATGTTCGAACCGTTTCCGAGTTGAATTGTTCTGGTATAAAGGACGATGATCATTTAGGGCATAATGATCTTGAAAAGATGCAGAATGATGAAGGCTTCGAAGGTTCTGGTGAAGAGCCTGAAGATCACGAGGTGGAAACGACGGATATTTTTGCTGAAAGTGCAGTGGGAGATCCTAAAAAGTTGGCGGAGATGCAGAATGAGGAGTTGTTACCGGCAGCTACAACTAAATTACCTGAATTAAGAGAGGATGACTATGAATACGAGGAGGAAGGATCAGGTCATTCCGGAGACACACCTGGAAGTGAATATGAGGACGAAGGTTCCGGATCAGAGGTTCTGATCATTCCGTCTACGGAAGAACCGCTGAAGGCTTGCAACTTCAACTGTACTCCCATAACGCTGGATGAGCCTTCGTCTTCGAACAGCACGGAACCCGACCCTAACTTGATGGATGAAGTTAGTAAAGCCATCCAGGGTATTTTCAGCGAAGACGACGAAGATAAACCGAAAGAAGAGACTGAGACATCAGAAGAAGGTAAAACAGAAGCGCCAATGGTGAATGTAGAAGTCAAGAAATCTGAAACTGGTCGTTCAGGAGATGGCGTCCCGATCGTAATCAACGAAGAAGAGAAGGTCCATGCAGCTGAAGATACTGAAGCGTCCGAGGTCAAGGAAGCTGGTAGTTCCGTTGGCATGAGCAATAATATGATTGTAATCATTGCCTTAATTGTAATAATGATCTGTATTATCGTCTACACCATTCTGGTGAAACGTAGAAAGAATAGAAGACGTCTGCAGACGAATGGATCCTCTGCACCTGGCCAAGAGATGAAGGTGATCAAACCCATCAAGCCAGCGAGGCAATCCCTACCTCCCTCAGACAAAGGTAAAGTTCCTGAGAAAGTTCCACTGATGAATGGCCAGAATGATTCGGCCACACCCAAAAATGGCGGGGCCATCGCCGACGCCTCCACACCCTTGATCAACGAGCCCGAGCTGGAGAAAGAGGAGCAACCTGTGCAGATGCGATCACCACGTGGGGACCACAGCCCTTTGCTGCCTGAAACCCACAAGGTCACCGTCCAAGCCAAGGAGCTAACCAGGCCAAAGACTCCTCTTTTGGTCACGCGAGTGAGGAGTCAAGACGGGCAGATCGTAACCACACCGGAAGCAGACCAACGGCACTAGAACTCTAGACACCTGGAGGAATTACATTCCCAGTGTAATACCGCAGTATTTACCATGCGTTCACAGCAAAGTGTTTTGACATTTGAGAAGAGACAATCAAGTGTAGATGTGATAATGAGAAGATTGAGACGTTCCTATTTATTTAACGACTGTGTAACAAGTGCGTTTTGTGCGATCAGAAAATGGCGGGCGTTCCCGGGCCGTTTGCGTCCTTGCCTGCCTGCGAAAGTCAAAAAACATTTGCGATAAGACAAAGACGAAAGTGTTCATTAACTAATTAAAGAAAGCATTGCATACGCTGACGCTTGACGCTTTTTTGCTCAATTTTACTCCTCCCCACAGCATTCGAAACGTGTGATTATCGATGATATCTAAGTCATTCAGTGGGCTGGAACGCCATCTAGTGGCCAATCCTTTTCTAAACATACACAACAGTTAAATTATTCAATTACGCATTGTACAGGTGCTGCTAATAGAGATATCAAGCAAGTGTAACTTTAAGCCACATGTCATAAGTCACTAATCTAACCATGTAACAAGTACAAGTACGCTGAGCTGGAAGCATTTGCCTAGAAAGTGCAAAGGAAATGTCAAACAAGTTCATGTTACACTTTTCTCTATGCATAGATATTTAATTGAATGTTATCTATTTGTTTAATGTGCGAATGTCAAAGATGTGAAGTAAAAGCTTTTAACTCATAGATGGCGGTTGTTATCGAATGTGTACGAATGTCCCTTGCATTATTTACGCCGGAAATATTTTATTAATTGTTATAGTTGTGGATATATCTTGGAGACATGATAAATATATTATTATTTGATAATGATCTCTTTTCTATTATTTATAATTAGTGTTTCCCGTTGGAAATACACTCAAGTCCTTGTTAGTTGATACCTCAATCCTACCACAGATAATACCTTCATTTTATGCAAGTTGACTTTCAGGTAATACCGTAATGATATTCCAAGACATATTTCTAACCTGTGATAGAGGATATCCATATCCCCATTACGGCGGACACCCTAGTGTTATTGGAATATTCAGCATAACTGCATTAGGATTAAAACCTATACGACATGATAGCCAACACCCTACAAGGTTCTGGTCCCAATCTCTAAATTTGATTTTAACTCTGTCCTAACTGATATCTAATTTCGTCCATGTAGGAACAGGATTCATTATATCATATCAAAATATATATCTGGGCCCTATCATAGTGAACATCTACACTTAAACCACGCTAAGATCATCTTTCTTCATCAAAGTTGTCAGGGTTAACAGGTAACAGTTCAACAGGGTTAACATATATCAAAGTTGATATCAGACTATACGCGTTTATTGCTTTAGGTTAGAGGCACCACCAATTCTTCCTGAGGTGACACTTACTATCCAAACAGATCCCGATTTCCATCCATGTTGCATCAAAGTTGTCTTCGTAATAACATATCTGAATCCCACATTTCATCCAGATGGGTCGAACCAAAAACCTACAAGACAGACTCTATCACCGTCAGATAGAGGTATAATGTTTCTGGGTAAGTTCCTCTGATAAATGGCTAGAGCATTTCAGTTACACCGGCAACATTCCTGATACCTCCCCTCCATTGATCAACGAACCTGATGGGGTTCAGTTTTCAACTACCCGAAACTTGCAGGGTCAAGATCCAAGCGAAGGAATTAATCAGGCCAAAAACCTCACTTTTGCTCACGTGAGGAGTTAAGATGGGGTCATAATACTAGATGTAAGTTTAGACATGACCCCTGTCTTGGTGGACATTCTCACTGAATCCACTTTGTCATCCCTTTCTCCATCTGAGGCATCTAAGGCACTCCCATTGCCTTAGTTTATAGGTGCCACCAAAGGTGACAAATATAGTTAATTTCAAATTGATTCCATTCACATGGCGCAAGGTACTTTATTCAAGTTAATGTCATCTGACATTGACCAGTGAAAGGGCTTCACTGTGGTCATCTCTGTATCCATTTTAACCATCTCCTCTCTCTCTCTCTCTCTCTCTCTCTATCTCTCTCTCTCTCTCTCTATATATATATCTCTCTCTCTCTCCATCAATACCCCTTCTTAAGTTGCGACCCTTATTGTATTAAATTTATCAACCAAACTTTATCAGACCTGATACCTATTTCTATCCTTGTAGGTCAAACCCACGAATGTCAGGAATATCCCTCACACATCCATAATTTATCAACGAACCCAAGGTAGAAAGAGAGATTCAACTAGTTCAAATGTCACTATTTTGATGTTCACAGCCGTCTGCTTGTAACATACCGGCCAAGGAAATGAACTAACCAAATCAAGTCCGAGACTTGAAGGATACCAGTCTTCAAGTCTCTGACATGACATACGAATTCATGTTAAGTGACATAGACCATCCGCATTTCCCAAGTATAATTGAGAAAAAGATACCACTCTACTAGAGGTGAAATAACAACTCTCAATTAATACCTCAACCCATCTCTTGTTGACACTAGATATCCCCAAACATACTGTCAGCTTTATCAACTCTCCATTCGAGTTTGTACTTCCTGTTCATTATGGTTGACACTTGGCTATCTGCAAACTTTGATATACTTATGATTATCTATGTTGAGATATCCATGTTGACAGATCAGATGAGTAGTGTCTCCATTCAACTTCACCATCGTAAATCTGTTACTTGAAACCATAAATATATAAATATCTCCCGATTGATTTTATAGTTTTATTTCCATTTAAAATTCAAACGTACAAAACAACACGTGATTGAATTACATATCAGTTTCGATGAAATCTGAATCACTCGAATCCTCCATATTTTGCAAGCGTGTTCGAGAACGCTTCCGCCTTCGCTTTGCTTTCGCAGAAAGAGGACGTCCTGATTTGTCCAGCAGATCAGGATTAGACTGCGTCGACTCACTGTTACTCCTGATAAAACGTTGATTGCTCAACTGGTTACTTATTTGTCCACTGGATTGACTAGTCTGACTCATGCGATGTGGACTCTTTCCACGTTTCTTCCTCCTTGGTTTACTCCGACTCTCACTATTACTAGGGCTAGTGATACTCAGATTATTCAAACTGGCTGCAACTGAACCAGTGATTGATGGAACCCCGAGATTACCGTTGTCAGCGCTGATGTCGTCCTTACGACTATAGAGGCTAGCAGTGGATCCTAGCGGAGGCATGGTAATAGCTTCATTATAACTAGGGGGACCTAAGGACTCTCTTGGATCAGGGGCATTCCGAGGCTCCTCCTCCGTGTGATTGGCAGCTGCTTCTATCATAGTGACTAACCTTTGTCTGGCTATCTCCTGATTTTCTCTCTCTGCCTGACGTAGTCTCTCCTTTCTACGTGAGCACTCTTTATTTATACCAATAAAAAGACAACAAGTTAGGGCAAAGACTGACATTACTATCACAGACCCCATCCAAGCTTTGTCAGCTGTAGCAAAGTCCCATGGGAACCACTCATCGCTACAGGCCTCTACCCAGGTTTTACCTTCTAGGGAAAGAGGTGATTGACATCTTGCTAGATCAACATCTGACCGAATAACCGAGAGGGTTTCATAGAAAATTTTGAAGGACTTACTAGCACATTCGCATCTCCAAGGGTTATCTTCCAAGAAGAAAGATCTAATATTCTTAAAGGAGGGATAGAACTGCAGCTGAACCAAGCGATTTCCAACTATATTTAAATGTTGAAGTTTTGGTAACATTCCGAAGGTTGTATTCTTTATAGAGGTGAGTCTATTGTTACTTAGGTTTAACCTCATTAAAGAAGTTGAAGATAAATTGTTGGGAATCGAATTTAGAAGGTTCCCTGATAAGATTAAAGTTTCCAAGTGCGTCATTCCTTTTAAAGAATCCCATCCCAAATCAGCAATTTCACAATTAGTCAAGTCCAGCTCAATCAAAGAAGTACATTGGAAAGGGATCATAGTATTCAGATATGTTCTTCCTAGGTTCAACCTAGTTAAAGACCAACTTTCCTTGAAGATATTCACATCTAAGGTACGAAAAGTATTATGGGACAAATCCACCTCCCTTAGAGAATAATCCCATTTAAAACAATCTGGGTCCACGTAGTCTACAGCATTATTTCCCAGGAATATCACCTGAACCCTTGACATTCCATGCAACATTCCAGCTTCCAACCTCCTTATATGATTCCCATTTAGGTTTATGGAGGTCAAATTGGGAAAAGGCCCTTTGGGTACACTCTCAAGATTACAATCAACTAAGTCCAACACCTGTAAACTCGTAGAGTTAGCTGTAAAACTCTTCAACTCAAAGTTCTTGCTCAAGTCCAGATGTTTCAAGTCTTTAAGCTTACTCAACGCAGTTTTCGTCACAGTATGAACCCCACAATCTGTAAGATTGAAGACTGTGAGTGTCTTACTAGCGAATTGTCCACTAATCAACGGAAAATAATTCCTGGAGAGATCCAAGGTCTTTAAGCCAGGAAAAGGCTTCAGTACACCCGGATTCAGAGCATTTATAGAGCAGTTTTGAAGAAGTAGACTTTCCAACGAGGCTGATTCACATTCCGGGAAGGTTCCAATGGTATTATGGGAGAAATCTACCAAGCGAAGACTTGTAAGATTCCTAAAGGCCGACGGTTGAATGTCTATCGCTCTACGAAAGGTATTCGCCGAAAGATCTAAGACTTCCAACTGGCTTAAGCCGTGTAGCTGAGCGTCCAGCGCATCAATCCGATTATGGGCCAGGATTACATGCCTCAAACCGACGATGCGTTGTAAATCATGCGGGACTGTTGTGAAGAGATTTCGGGATAAGTCTAAAACTTTGACCTAAAAAAACGACTTCAGTTTTATGGGCACAAAAACCCTTTGTAACCGTTAAGACAGTAAAAAGAAGTAATAAAACCCAACCAGAAATGAATATTAAGTGATTCCCAGTAAACTGTTTTAAATTTTATACGCATTTCTGGTTTGAAAGAGTGTTTCATAAAACTTTAAGGAACGTTAAAACTTTAAAAATTCTCAGAAATTGAATAAATTTACCTGCGGATCCAGATCAGCTGGTAAAACACTTAAGTCATGTCCAGAACAATCAACAACATCTTCATTAGGACATTCACATTCTTCCGGACATGTCAAAATCGAACCAATCATAAAACATAACATAACCAATAAAATTCCATGTATTGACGACATTTTAGGTTAGTGTTATTCATTTAGTACGTCATAACATAGCCTAAAACGTTTAAATTTAGCTCTCTCATCGAATTAAGTCATTAATTTGCTAAAAATCCATCGCTTACGTTGCAGAAACTTTGAAAATATTTTAATTGCCACCTTGGAAAGCACGCGTTGCACTTTTTCGCTCAGATAGTTGATGATTTTCTCCTCTTTTTCATTTATTTACATCATGCCATTCAAATGTCATCTTGGTTCATAGACAAGCGACTAATTTAACATCACAAAAATAGCGTTAATTATTGGTTATTATCTTTCAGCGTACGTTAATTTCCTGGGAAGTATTTTTTTTTCTTCTGCCAGTTCGATGATTGCATGCGTTGAAAACTTATTATATCATGTTGTGTTTACACGTGTGTAATTAATCTAACGTTTGTAGTTGTACTGTAGTTGTATTTTTGTTCGTTTTCTTAGGGCGTTGCACGCACCAAACTGACACGGATTTGCGTTATCAACGGTGTTCTCACCTCCTCACAAATATGCCGTATCGTTATCGCCTTGATAAATTTGTTATCAAGGTTTGTTTGCCAGGAGGTGAGAGATAAAGAAAGATGGGCGCATTTGTGTCAATATTGTGTTTCAACATCGTTGTTCCAGGGAAATTAGGTGTAGAGATATTTTTAAAATTGATGTTATTTGTGTTGCCTATATTCAATGGTGTAGTAAACTGCAAAATTTATCGAGAAAGATCTGAAATATTTTGCACACGTTTTTTTTTGAAGGGGAGTGTCAAACTTTTCAATTATTGGTCTAATTGGTCAAAAAATTATGAATTGAAAAGTCTAAAAATATTACTAGCCTTTATAGAAATATTCCTTGAGTTCTAAGACCCGAATATATAAGTGGCGTAGTGGTATGGTCGATGACCACTGCCCATGAGGTTCTGGGTTCGATTCTCGGTGGGGATACATATTAAAGTGAATTCTTCTTCTTGTCAATAGTGTTAGTCTCTAATATGAGTAATTACATTGAAAAAGAATTGAATAGAGCTAATGACCATAGCAGTCGATGCTCGGTAAATCAAAGAAATAAACGTCAGGTTTAGAGGGAACTGATGGCAAGATTTCAATGAGGGACGAGCTGGCTATCACCTAGCCAATATTGACGAAGGCTACCTCACAAGTTGCAGATTAAATCAGAGGTAGGCATGACTGAGCACTTGCTCTCTTCACTTGTGGATGCTAGGATCTGCTAGACTTTCCTTGCTAGTCAGCGTTCAAGGATATTCTAGCTTTTTCGAAGGTAATCTCCGTTATTGGCCAATAGAGATGATCCATGCACAATATACCAAAGTTGGTCATAGTGCTAGTGGCTTTAACCGCCCAGGATTAATAAAAAAAGGCGAGCCGAATGCAGCTGCAACTCTACTAGTACTATGGTACCCCGTTGGTCGGAAGTAAATTTTCTAAAGAAGTCCCCTGGTGGCATAATACTCTCTGTGGGCCAAGAAAGAAAGCAAGGAAAGTTTTTAACAATGCGAAACGACATGAGAATTGGATACCGTACCGCGCAGCTCTAAGAGAGTACAACAAATTCTGTGCAGATAGGCAAGAAATTGGATCAGCGGTCAGGCACAGAAAAATCCTTTCGTAAGACCATTCCAATAAAATGTTCTAAGGAAGCCGAATGTACAGTTCGTAGAGAATGCCCAAGAAAGTGTCGAGGAACTAATCTCGGTCCACATTCTGAGGTGGACCAGTGTCCCCGCAAACAGAGACTTCTATATTGAGAAGATTAGGTGGACTACCTCGGAATTCTGCCTCAAAGGCATTACATAAGAATAGGTGCCCGGACCTTATAGACCCTATTTCGCACTCAACACAGTCCTAGCGAATCTTGCGATCGCATCTCATATCTCCTTAGGCTATAACATCCCCTTACCTACATCTGGGATGATGTTCGCAACTTGCCCAAGCTTCCCCCGTTCTACCCCAACGTAACTTAATACGCTACAGCACGAAGTGGATTAGATCTCTGCGGGAATTTTGCAACTATACATACTCACTCATACTCCGGAGTCCTGGAAGGAGGTTTGGGTTACATTCATTATAAAGGTTGGCAAATACCATCCTGAAGAGGCGAAATAAGATAGACCAATTAACCTTACATCTTTCATACTCTAAGCCATGAAAAAAGTGGTGTACAATCACATCAGGCAGAAATATCTGATAAAACGTCTGCTTAACGCTCTCCAATTTGCAATCCAGCCGGGCAAATCTACCGAGGATAGCCTACATCACCACGTATCCGACATCCGAAAGGTCACTCGAAGCGAAACAAAAAAGCAGTGATTATTTTCGCCGATATTGAAGGAGCGTTTGATAACACAGCGCACATACAGTGAAAAGGGTCTGCACTAGAAAAGACACAAGTTGATACTTTACGTTTTTGAATTGTGTTCTAAGGTACCATCTGAGAAAGATGGGAAAGGTGTCCAGTGAACTATGCTGGCTATGTCACGAAAGGTTTGAGGTACAACCTCCTGGGCAAGGATTTCTTACTAGCCGTGTGGAAGTGGGCGGGTTGCTAACCGTGGATGTTGTATGGTTCATAAACAATCTAGGACTCCTTTCGTGTTAGGAAGTTGGAGCAGAACAATAGATCAATCTTGTCGTAGTTAACAAGAGGCTTGCTCCCTCACTGGCCCCTTATAACCTACAAGTTTAGTGTGTTGCCTATACTTAGATGTGTTGCCTACATTTAGAAGACTGAGAATCAAGATATCACATCTAGAGATGTATATTTTCCAAAGATTGTTTATGACTATAGATCTGTGTTTTCAATAGTGACACTCTGAATTACTAGCCATACATGCATAAGTCTTCTTTGGTTGCCTATATACATATTTAAATATTTGTGTATCATTAAATCTAGTCAATCTAAACTTTCACCTCTTTTTACGCCTTGCAAAAGGTCCTGTAAATTTTAGAAAATATAAATCAGCTCATCATGCTCAGAATAATAAAATATTAATCTAATTATAATTGGTGTTGCCTATATTCGAGGGTCCTCGAACCGACAGAACATATCGATAAAAATGTAACGTAAAATTGACTTCACATCATATACTATCGTAATGTAATTGAAACATAAACCAAATTAGCTTTCTCTACAAATTCTTCTACCTACATCTAACATTTCTATTTGCTGTCTAATTTAGAACCGATTTCATTGTTAGTTTTGAATGCGCCAACATCGAATGATGTAGGTTATAATGCTGAAGGTTATAATACCAAGTATGTAATACAATTTTTTGTTTGAATTTAATAACCGGCGGCGTCGAATTTTCAGACAGGAAAGTGCGCTCGACGCGTTCGGAATGCAATTAAGCGGCGATTTCGTGGACTTTTGATGGCTCTGTGTGGCACCAAGTACCCTGGCACACACCATCGCCAGCCAGCCAGGTACAATCGACGTCGCTGACCGCACGCACTCGCGCTCACCACAACGCCGACAGGAAGTCGTAACAATCATTTTCAGCTGTGCGGCGCTGCATCCTAATCTCGATACCGATATCAATCCACTGCGATCATTGAATTACAACTAAGATTGCCGAAGGATCTTGGATCAACAAAAATGTACAAGCGCACGCTGAAAACGATGTGAAAACGGAAATAATAAAGTTGGAAAATCTTACTAAAAAAAGCCCTGGAAGGCTGTAAAACCGATTCTGAGCTAATGAGGTCTGGCCTTGCCACGACGGGAAAAGAGAAATTCGGCTATAAATGCGATGTTAAGTGGTCGTTAAGGTGTACTACCTGGATTTTAATTTGCCTAGGATTTTATTAGCAAGGTTTTGCTATTATCTGCAAACTTTTCCCTTGTTACTATAATTGTTTAGTTAGAACTATGTCAAAAGAAGTTTTGTTAAAGTTTTTTGATAGTTGTTGAAGAAGAGATGTAGACAATATTTTATAAATGTTCGAGTTTCGAGTTTCTTCGAAAGTATACATTTGTAAATCTGATTTCTCTTGATTCGAATGGGTATTTCAAAAATTGTCATCATGATAAATATTTTCAGCTTTAGTAAATAGCATTTTTAAGATATCATAGGAAGATCTGCAGATTTTAAGTGAAATAATTTCGTTTCAACTCAATTGTTAAATGTGAAGTCTATATTTAGTGGTCTTAGAACCAACAAAACATACCTAGTGAGATAAGTTTTATTAAGAAAATGCGTTTTAAAAAATCTCAAACTTTTACTTGCCTTTATAGATATATTCAATTAGTTTTAAGGGGACAATAAAGTAGGAATAGCCCTATTCGTACAAGGTGAGAAAGTAAAACGCCGCCTGCAGGACGGATATC
>JAODAC010022051.1:0-12259 GCA_027575185.1 Mimaenictus wilsoni
TGTGTATGTGTTGGTGTGTGTGTATGTGTTGGTGTGTGTGTATGTGTTGGTGTGTGTGTATGTGTTGGTGTGTGTGTATGTGTTGGTGTGTGTGTGTGTATGTGTTGGTGTGTGTGTGTATGTGTTGGTGTGTGTGTATGTGTGTTGGTGTGTGTTTGTGTGCGTTGGTGTGTGTGTGTGTGTATGTGTGTGCGTGTGTGTTGGTGTGTAGCTCCGGGTTAAAAATAATAAAAATACTAAATTTAACCGCACACAAATACACCGAAAAAACTACAATGTGAATAACATTAGAAAAACTCCGACTTATAGTCAATACGCATAATAACAATATTAAAAGGCAAGCAAAACGTAAGCATTTGTGTAGGAATGAATAAATTACGTTTATTAATGTTAATCTACATTCGCAATCTCGTGTAATCTAATGGCTATTGTTATGGATACTTTTGCGTTCAATTATAGACACAGAGTACACAAGGCACACACAACGCACACACACACACATGTGAAAAACAGCGAGCAATTAAAAGTGACTAGCATGTTTTTGCTTCAAAGACATGCCTGTGCGCAGAAGACGTAATGCATACTCGTGTGAAATTAAAATTTCTACTAATTTCTTGGACTTTAAGAATTTACATCTGCTATGAAAACTATTAGATTGTTTCTGCTACCTACACTTCTATTAAGGGAGGATCTTAAAGCAAATGTTTTTTGATATTGAAATTATTCAATCTTAAATACTCGCAATTGTCCAAATATAAGTTCCGGAGACAACAATTTATTTAAACAATATTTTTTTTGTATGTATTCAACAACCTTTTTCTACCACATGGTGGTGTAAGGGAGTAGTAACTTTCACCCGACCCAATCCGGTCTCGCTACTGATGGTACTTGCTCTGAACTTTTTGTGCATATGGGTTTTTCCGGGGACCGTTGCAAGCGAATCGCCCAACCTTCGTTCGCGTTTTTACCGCGAAATCAGGAGTCCGCGGATGATTCCGAAGCCGCTTGTTGAGTGAGGAGATCAAGTGGTCACCCATCCAACGCCTAGCTACGTCCGATGTTGCTTAACTGCAGTGATCTAACGAGTACCGAGAGCTCCACAACGCGGCAAGTCGCCGCTTAAACATTAATGATTGTAATTAATATTGTCTCTGCAAACATGTGATTGCAAATTAATAGTCCTACAAACTATATAAACAAAAGGATCTTGGTGAAATGCGTATAATAGAATATCTCTTTATAACTTTATAGTGATAGCAATTTGTTTTTTTACTAGTTGAAGGTACGTTTCCTAGAGAATTTTCGAAGTTTTACAAATTTCCTTTTAAAAATATTGTTCTTGTCTTATTTTCGGATTTATCAGTTATTACGCTTTTTTCATCGGAACGGTTTTAACAAACTCAAATGTTTTAAATACAAATAATAACATTTTTTTCACTGTTTGAAAATACTTTTCAATGGGTAAGTAAAAATTGACATCATTTTACTCTATACATACTCTTAGAGCTTCGTTTTTTTGTTTTTAAAAAATTAAAAATCTGAAATTGTATGAGTTAAATAATCTAAATATAATAATAAAATGTCCAACGGTAATTTTAATACCACGGTTCTTTCTATAAGTGCATAAATTAGAAAATTTTATAATAGCAAAAACTTATAGGTTTTCAAAGAAACAGAAATACCTTCAAAATGGAAAAATCGTGGGCAAGTTTTAAGTTTGGATTCTGCAAAACGTTTTACTTGGCTATACATCTTTTTTACTTCGCGTTAAATCAAAAATGAACAAAAATGAAAAAGACAACCTCTCAAGTTGAAATAATACACACATTAAAAATAAATGAAAGTTTAAATAAGATTGTTAGTTTCGGAAGAATAAGCGGTCTAAATTAGCATTCACCAATTTACTCCCATAATCTACAGCGTATATAAATTTTACTTCAAAAGCATATTTACAACGCGTGCATTCTTAAAAAAAAACAGTTGACTAAAATCTTTGCCATTTTCCAAGGCACAAAGAACTCAACAAAACGATGAAAAACTGGTGCTAAATAGGAATTACTCCTTCACATTTGCTAAGTTAACAAAAGTAAAAAAGCTTTATAAGCTGATTTACAATAAACAATTTTAAAAAATGAATTATTAAAAGTGAATAAAACGAATATGTATCAATGAATTATGAATTACATATTCCTAAGAATTCCTTTTAAATATTTACCATTTCAAATTTCACTAATTTTTCTGCTACAATCACATCTGCTCACCAGAGTGAAGTTGGCTGTTATAAAACATTACTATCCAAAACGTGGAAGCACGAGGGCTGTGGGTGTCGTGTTCAAAATAGGGGCAATATTAATATAAAATCCCCTAAAGCTACCACGAAATAAAAGAGGGTCGGATCAAGGTAGGCTTTTCCCAAAAGTACACGGTACTATGGAAGCTTTAGGTTACTAGATTTTAAGACGTCTTCCAAGAAACCATCATAAAACGATCACCCCTACATTTTACCACCGTTGCCTTCATAGGCAGTTGGTAAAATTACCCCCCAAGCATGTGGAGAAAACAATTGCTACCGCACACACAGCCTACTATTGTAATTGAAATTTAGGCACGAAATTTATGACGATGAAAATTTTGGTATTTTCGCGTTGCGGCGCGGGGACGTTGGGTTATTCAGGCATAATTTAGCGTGGTTGTGTGAAAGTTTGCAAGATGTGCGAATTCGAAAAACGTGCGCGGATTAGGCGAGGGTTGGCGAGCGTGTTGCGTGCGTTTAGGTGTGCAGCATCGAGGGTTTTCGGCTTATCCGCGTTTCGCAGGAGGGCACATCTGGCGCGTGAGCCGTATGTTATTTCTGCCTGCCGCCATGCCACACCACCCAATGTGGACAGCCCAGGAAAGAAGGCACAGACAGCGCAGCCTTTGCACGGCTGCGATTAACTATTAAATGAGACGTTCTTTTGTAATTTCGCGCGGCGGCGGCGCTGAGAGAGCGAGCGGGTCGCAGGTTTTTCGCAGGAACTCGCCGAGAAGGGTCGGGTGCGTCGTTGCATGTGCATGTTGGAAGGTGCTAAGATAATTACGGGTTTTCATTATTTCGCGCCGCGGTCGTGGTGGAGCTCAGTCGGGTCGGTCGTGTTTTGCCCCGACGTTGTATAGACTGGACGCCATGCAACTGTTCGGTTCGGTGTTTTGTTTGAATCGGGTACCTACCAGAGTGACTTTACCGCGAGAGGTACACCTCTGTGTTTGTTGGCGAGGCTCACCTTCCGACGGCCGCCATTTTCGCATCACATCGAAACAGAGTCACGCGTGTGTTCAACGATCTACCAGTATACCGCTAATACGTGCAACAATTAATTTCGTTTCGTGTCCCCCTTCCAACACCCGAAATTGCAGTGACGGGTGAAACAACTTTTTTTATCGAAAATCTACTTATACTTCCAAGAAAATACATCTTAGATATCAAAGTTCATAACTTTGTTTTGTGGGCCATACTTTAGAATGAGGTCTGTGGAGTGAGTTTGCGGAGGAATTTTGCTGGGCTCACATAAGTTACAGCAAACTTCATTTTTCTGAGCAAGTTTCCAAGCTTACAAATAATGAGAAATAGTAACTCGTCATAATCGTATTATTATTAGTCACAATTTATTTAATGAATTTAATTGTAAAATTATTAGATTATCTGATTGTGGCAGTCAGTTCGACGGACGCAAAAACCCGGTTAGGTCCGAAGGGAGCTTACTGACCTGTAATATCAATGCCAGGTGCGTTCTACTCGAAATTAATGACCGAAATACCTCTACCTCTTTAAAAGACTTCAGTTCTTATAACCCATTCCCAAAAAAATTCCCAGGTCAGAGTTAATTACAGACACCAGTTTCTGATTGAAATTTACAGACGTCTCTATCTAGGACACACAAGGATTTTTCTAGGTTCTTTTTAAAATATATTCAACCTAAGAGGACCCATCATTTCATAGGTTAGTTTTCATGGTTAGTTACGTTTCCCAGGTTTCCAAAAAAGTGCAGGTCCTCTTGGATACATGAAACCATGGAACGGAATAGTATATTAAAAATAGGATCAAAAGGTGAAGGATCAGATATCTTAATCAAATGGTTGGAGAACTGTATGGTCTTCAGGAGTTCCCAGAAATAGTCTAGTTGCTCTTAGGGATTGAAACAATATCTATGGGACATTCCAGTAGGTTTGAAAGAATACTTTATGAAATCCCATAATATTATCATATCAGCCTTAATATTTAAGAATAGAATATTTATTCTAGTAGATTCTAGAAATTACGAAATAACTGTTTATGTTGTCCATGAATTTTTATGAACTATGAAAGTTCGGTATAGATATCAAGTAGGCATAGGTTGTTAGGGACTTAATTTCTTGGTCTCTCTACAACAAGAGCCTAGGAAAGAACAAACGAGGGAACTAATTGAGTCAGAGGTACAATTCTTTAAAAAGGTATAGTTAAAGAAGTCTACCTATATTAGTAGGATTGTATTGGCTCTAGGACTTCCCCAGGAAGTCTAAATAAATAATACCTGAGGATGGAATACTGTCTGTGCGACATGTTTTAAATGACGTCTCATAAATCTTTAAAAATCATGAATCCCACAAAGTTTTAAAAATTAAGTCCAGAATCGATAGCAAGTGGGTAAATATTGATGGGATTTCACGTTTCTTAGTTTCTAAAACTTCCTTTATGATAGTCTAATAGACTCACGAAGGATATATCAGTCCGAGTCTGGGTACTATTATTAAAAAAGGGCTAGTAAAGGATCAGACTACTAAAATAAGACGAATTTTGAAGTAAGTCTTTGTTGAGACTTTGTTTGAGGAGTATTTGAAACTTGCAGGGAAGTGTAAGAAATGTCTGAGGATAGAAAACTGACCGCGAAACATTCTAGAAGTTTTCTAAAGAAGAAAACAATTTATGGTACAAATATAATCCATACATTATGAATTAAGAATCGATATCAAGTAGTCATGGCTTGTTGTTACTCATTGTTTCTAGGTTTCTAGAACCCAGTCTCAACATTACGTTCCGAAAACTTTGCAAACAATTCCACGGCCCTCTAGCAAATTCAGAAAGTAGTTACTAACCTCAAGTCGGTCGGTTGGCGTTTAGCAATATATCACACATATACGGCGTACATTCCACAGAAAACAATCGCACGCTGAAGACACACACTGCACCAATAATAAACCACACGCCGCACCAATGCACATCGAACGTTAAACACTTGCTATCCTTCAGAACCTCTGGCTTGCTTAGCCCTCTTCCACACAGGCTCTCAGTACTTGCTGAGCCAATCTCTCAGTACCCACACTAAGCACCCCCTCTCTGTACACTTTTAGAGAAAATATCCGTGCGTTTTTCGACGGTCCGCGAAAATCCAAATCCACTGGTTAGAAGAACAGGGGGCAAAAAACACAACAATACTGGTCCGAATTCGTATAGATATTCCCCGTCGTGGTGTCTCCCCAGGTGTTGAAAGTTGCACTCGTAAGTTGTTGCACTGCGCGACTGTCTGCCGTAGGTAGGTCGCGTCGACGACGCACAAACGCGCACCTTTGCCACCGACAATACGTCCGGCGAAGACGAAGCACACACAAAACACAGCACACAACACGCTGCTGCTGCTGCGGTCGAGCGGAGGGAAATACACGACGTACGCGTCGGTCACACGACGTGCGCTCCGACTTGCGACACGAGCTCAACTGAGCCAAACGCACGAGCACAACGCGCCGCGACGGCCTACACGAAGACGCGCGACGTGTGGCGATGCGACGCGATCGTTACGTCACTGTAGGCAAACCGGTGTGTGGCTGAGCGGTTGGAACGCAACCGTCGGCGAAACGACACCGTTCGCCGTTTCGCGTTCTACCTGCCTAACTATGCGTATGGAATTCACGGGGTTTGGGGGAATAATTGTCTCTACCAGCTTTTTTTCTTCTTCGTCTCTCGGCTCCTCGGTACAGCGTCGACGTTGCAGTTTTTTTTTGCGTTTACCATCAAGCCATCGTTGTATTTCAGAATTATGTGTTTCTATTTGGTGTTTTTGTTTTTTAAATTTAATTTCTTTTTTTTTAATTTATAAGGTTAGGAAACTAGGGACATTTGTTTGTAACTATAGGTAGTGATATTTTCATTTTAATTACTTCAATTAATTTAATTTTTATGAATTTCAATTATATGTTAATATGAATTTATTGTTTAGTTTTTGGTAAATTTACGTTTTTTATTGGTTGATTATGTTTAATGACGTATTAGACGCTATGAAGGAGTGAATTACTTGGAGTAACATATGAATCCCAAGCTGCACATGTAAATCCCATGCATTCACACACAGTTTGTCCCGATTAAACGAAATGTTGTCCAGAAAATGCGAAGTAACTGTACACAACTTTTCGGATTCAGATTCCATTCTTTAGGATTTTCCCTAATAAACTTTTGTCCCGATTATCAGGTGTCCCAATTAAACGGAATTTTACTATACTGAGACAGGAATTTTTGTTGGTAACTGAAAGTAGCGATATTTTCAATTTCTTCTTCTTTTAATTCACATGCATTTTGTCCCGATTAAACGAAATGTCCTGAAAATACGAAGTAACTGTACACAACTTTTCGGATTCAGATTCCATTCTTTAGGATTTTCCCTAATAAACTTTTGTCCCGATTATCAGGTGTCCCAATTAAACGGAATTTTACTATACTGAGACAGGAATTTTTGTTGGTAACTGAAAGTAGCGATATTTTCAATTTCTTCTTCTTTTAATTCACATGCATTTTGTCCCGATTAAACGAAATGTCCTGAAAATACGAAGTAACTGTACACAACTTTTCGGATTCAGATTCCATTCTTTAGGATTTTCTCTAATAAACTTTTTGTCCCAATTATCAGGTGTCCCAATTAACCGGAATTTTCCTATACTAAGACAGAAATTTTTGTTTGTAACTGAAGGTAGCGATATTTTCAATTTGATTATTATTTTTATTTCACATGCATTTGTCCCGATTAAACGAAATGTTGTCCCGAAAAACGGTATTAATGTTAATCACTTTTCGGATTTAGATTCCATTCTGTAAGATTTGTCCTTGATAAACGTTTGTTCGGTTTATCCGGGGTCCCGATTAAACGGAATATATTACAAACCTACTATAGGGCCTTTTGTTTGAGCCTAAAAGTAGTGATATTTATATTTTGATAAAAATCCCATACATTCATATGCATTTGTGTCCCGATTAAACGGAATGCTGTCTCGAAAAAGCGATTTAAACGTTCACCACTTCTCGGATTTAGATTCTATTTTTTTAGGATTTGTCCGTATTAATCGTCGATCTCGATTATCCCAATTGAAACGGAAAATTATATTATATTAATCTAGGGACTTTTGTTTGGAACTAAAAGTAGTGATATTTTCATTTTGACTTTTTTTTTGAACGTTACTTCTCAGATTTAGAATCCAACCTTTAGGATTTCTCCTTATTAAACGTTTGTACCGATTATCCAGTGTCCCGATTAAGCGGAATATAATACAATCCTAGGGACTTTTATTTATAACTAAAATAACAATAAAATAAAGAACTTACATGTTTTCGATTGTCTTCGAATGTTTTACAATTGTTTGTAGCTGTTATCAATATTCAATTCGTGGATGTGTTTCATAATTTATTAACATTACATACCACACGAATAATTCATGTTTTCCCGCACAAAAACCTGACGTGCCTGACGTGTCACACCAAGAAGCATGACGGCTAGCAACTGAAAATCAATTATTTAGGCATTTTCAGTATGTCGCCAACCTCATTAAAAATAGACACACCATCCGAGCATTAATCATATCTTGCCGTTTTTTAATCATAATCGTAAGAATAATCATATTTATTAATTTGATTTATGTTCCATGTTCCATAAAGGGAGGTATAATGCACGCCTCCGACGATTCCCCCTAGAGATTAGTCCCTTCCGCCCGGAAGAAGAATGGCAGTAAACGTTAATGAATAAATCCAATAACCACGAATGTTCTTCATTGACAGCTTAGAAGGTTAGATCTTCATCGTTCATTGTAAATGTCCTTCTTTTTCTAAGGGTGTTTTTATATTTAATGCTGTAAAAAGTTTTATAAGTTTTATATGTAACCTAATCTCAACTTAACCTAGCCTAAACAAACTTCAACCAATTCTTACCTAAACTAACCTAATCTAACCAAAGCTAACCTAAGTTTAGCTAACTTAACCTAACCTAATCCATCCCAATCTAACCTAACCTCACCTCAGGTCACCTCACCTCAGCTGACTACACCTCACCTAATCTAACCTAGCCTAACCTAACCTAACTTAACCTAACCTAACCTATCCTATCCTAACCTAACCTAACCTAACCTAACCTAACCTAACCTAACTTAACCTAACCTAACTTAACCTAATCTAACCTAACATAACCTAACCTAACCCAACCTCAAACTAACCTAACCTAACCCAACCTCAAACTAACCTAACCTAACCCAACCTCAAACTAATCTGGCTTAACCTAAGCTAACCCCAATCTGACCTCATCTAAGCCAACCTAACCTAACCTAACCTAACCTAACCTAATCTAACCTAACTTAACCTAACTTAACTTAACCTAACCTAACCTAACCTAACCTAACTTAACCTAATCTAACCTAATTTAACCTAACCTAACATAACCCAACCTCAAACTAACCTAACCTAACCCAACCTCAAACTAATCTGGCTTAACCTAAGCTAACCCCAATCTAACCTAACCTAAACCAACCTAACTTAACCTAACGTAGCCTAACCTATCATAACCTATCCTCAATCTAACCTAACCTATTATAACCTGTCCTAACATCAATAGAAAATTACAACAGAGAAGTGCCGAGTCTGATTCACAGTTGACAAACAAATTTGACCTACTTAGTATGAATTTTTACGAAAACCCACTAGATGGCGACACTGTCAATGTGCAGCTCACCACTAGATGGCGTCAATTTTGCTGACAAGAAATGTTCTCTGCATAGCGTTAAACACATTCCTGACCCTCTTTTGCCCACACACACACACTACTGGGTACTATTACGACAACTAGTACTATCTGTACTCGACTGTCGAGTTTTCTGTAAGTCAACTCGACGGCGTCCCGTGCTCGGAAACAAAATGCATGAAATTGAGAAGTTTAGTTTTCAAATTTAATTACCAATGGTGGCGGGCCGGGCCAGAGAAATGCCGGTGGCGGCGTGGCGGCGTGGACACAGCGCAAACTTTCGCCAACATCCACACGGTATGTCAACACGGCGCGGCGCATGCAATTAAACGAAACTAGCATTCGGAATCGCGCTGTGTACATAATAATGATGCAAAAAGCGCACTCGCAAAACGGGCAGGAGGACGACGTTGGCGATGCGGTGGCCAGGTTTTGCGAAAAGCGGGACGATTCCGAGACGTGCTGGCTTTTCGGTCGGTCGGTCGGTCGGCAAACGGTTGTGCGCGCTAGTTTGGCGGAAAACTAGGCCAGGAATGAGCGCGACATTTAAATTGCGAGAGGAGCGGACGAAGAAGCAAAGCGAACGTGTAACTTAATTAAGCGAGCGCGCGCGCAATGCGAGCGATAAGGACGCGCGATGTCTAATTTTCAGCGACATCGACAGTTGTGGACTATGTTAAATTAAAAAAAAAGTAAAATATTTTCTCAAGTATTTAAATTGATGAAATGTTTGATTTACAATAAAAAAATACATTGGTTCAGTCGGTACTCGAGAGGCGCCGATGCGGCGCCCGATTATGTATGCTGCGTATACACTCTCTAGCGCGCCTACTTCGAACTCCGCATAGTTCATCGACAATTCGAGTATATTCCGTTACACTCGCCTCGAGTTGCCACTGAACGTTGGCGAGAGTTTTAAAACATTCAGAACGGTGTGCCCTCTATGTTTGTTGAATTTACAACTCAACGCTGGGGAAGCTGACGCAAAATGCTAGGTTAGATTAGAGTGTATCCGATATTTGTATTTCTAGAAACAAATATATTTTGCATTTGGAACAGAATCACGTAGGACTGCTGTTGTTTTCCCGGAAATAAGTTTTCTTTGCGATCGAAACGCGAAAATCCATTCGACGTTCCCGTGCACTCTGGGTGGGGAAGAGGTTGAGGGTGTGGGGTGGTTTTGGTTCAACGTAAATTTCGATTACTGTCATCTGTCGTAAACAGATTATTATTCATAGCATTAGATGGGAAAAACAATCATCCCAGGAAGAAGCGAAAACAGGAAAAGCAGCGCATAACACGGATGTTAACAAAGGCTACGGAGATTACTTGTGTTTATTTTAACTGTCCAAAATAAATGAAAATGTTTCTTTTATATGTTGCTAATATTTTATAAAATAATTTCAATATAAATTTCGTTCACAAAGAGAAATTGTTATTGAATAACGATGTAACGAGTTATTCAATTTTTAAGTTACGAAATATGTAATTTTGAAAATTTCAAATTTCGAATTTTGAACACAGAAAACTTGCTTAATTGGCGGTTAATTCATTTCCGAGGTTTGCCACGTTAAACAAAATCCTTCTTTTACTTATTTTAGTTTTCATTAAAAATGTGCTTTATATTTTTTCGTATAATAGTGAGCAAGAGAAAGTAAGTTAAAAAAAAGCGCGATAACTAAAACCGATACCGCGTGTACCGCGATAACCAAAAACCGTGTTTTGCTAGACTGCGTAAATCGAGGTTTACCTGTATTTCAGAATATTTAAGGCTCATTCACACTGGCGCGTGTGTCTAATCGCGGAGTGCTGACGCTATCGTTAAGAGTAGACTAGAAGCGGAGCAGGTAAAAACCCCGAATTTGACTTTGAGTTTTCATAAATGAAATTTTGAAGTTTCAAGTATGCAAATAAAGAAGTCTGAATGTTTCCAAAAACTGACCGCGCTCTGAAAAGAGAGCTGTGTGAGCTTTGTGGTTTCTTTGTCAGACTGATGTACTAAAAGGAGATAGGTGATGTTCCAGCCCGAAAGATAGGCCCACCAGCGTATCGTCGCGTATCTTCTAACCTTAAGAAAGATATACCAGGTACTAGTCCAGTATTGTCGCTCTCTCATCGAATATCACACCTGCATGTTTCCTAGCAATATTTCCTTTTTATGCCGCCTACCAGTCTGACAAAGAAACTACGAAGCTCACACGGCGAGCATAGTGAGGAGACTGGAAGCATTGTGCAATGCAGGGTGGTAGCATAAGAGAGCGCGATGGACAGTCTCTCTCTTTTCATTGCGCGGCCGGATAGAATCACCGGGTTTGCAACACCCAGTGCATATATTATGATTTCGGTGTTGGAAATGATTAACTTAACAATGAAGGTGCCGTCAACAGTACTTAAAAATTCAAGAGGGACAATTCCATTTTCGGGGTTTTGGGCTGCAGCCAAATACTAGAAGCGACTGCCGTAAGAATACATAGCTCGCGACTTTGTAACGCACGTGGTACGTCGTGCAAATAAATTTATTTTCCGCGTAGATGTTAACGGAAATGAGTTCAGTGATGAAGTTTTGAATAGGCTTAAAATCAGTGGGAATAATACAATAATACAAAGAAAGATCCGACCTGGTAGCTGCAGACGTCGTAAAGGGCTCACGGTGCACAAAAATGGCGATAAAATTATTACGAAACAAATTCGCGAAAACACGTTTGCTGTGTCAACACGATTGACACAACAGACAGAACTGAAATCTTTCGTGTGGCCCGGGAAGGAAGATGACCCGCGTGCGTTACAAATTTTACGCGCATATGCCACCCAAAAAGACAAACATCCGCACAACGTTGCGTCCAGCAGAAAGTGACCGTAACAACTTTATTGCGCGATTTTATTGTGCTTATACATTTTCGAACTTAAATGAATTTCTTAAATGAACGAACGTGATCGAACGTGAAATACGATTCGGATGCCTCAAGTTTTAAAAGTCAGGATTTTTCCAAGACTCCGCGTGTTCTCCCTCTGCTCAGATTTGTGAATTCGATCTGTTGTGGCGATGGCTGACACGCGTTTTGACTCCCTTCTTTAGGACTTTCCCTAATAACCTCCTGTGCCGATTAGCAGGTGTCCCGATTAAAGGGAGATTACTGAATATACTTACCCTGAGTACAGATTTGTGAATTCGATCTCTTGTCGCAATGGCTGACACGCGTTTTTTTTCCTTTCTTTAGGAATTGTCCTTGATAAGCGCGTCTCCCGTTGTCTCG